>JAFMPE010087975.1:0-13650 GCA_024759925.1 Ficus religiosa
CGTGGCGTTTACCAATGAATCGAGAACAACATGTTCCCACTAAAACGACATGTTGTTTTCCAAATATGTACTGAACCAAAGAGGGTGTCGTTTTACTTTTCCTCGAACTGTCCATCTTCTCCTCTGTCATTATCCAAAAATTTTACACTTGGGACGCTAGAGAGTTGACCAATTAATTTCCTTTTTCTCTTTCCTGGAAGAAAAAAAAAAAAAAAAAGGTTCACAAACTTGCAAGCGAAGAAAAAACAGGGAAAAAAACTGCACGAGGAAAACACTTCCCTCTTCTCCCCGGCCTCTCTCTCTCTCTCTCGCTCTCTCTTTCTTCTTTCTCTCTCTTCACCCAGAAACCTAAAAATCGTCGCCATTGTCACTGCTATCTTCTCCGCCACTTCAGTGGCTTCTCCTTCGTCGAAGCCCTGATTCCGCAACCATGGCCGCTGCAAACGCCCCCATCACAATGCGTGAGACCCTAACGGTACGTTCCTTCGAATTCAAGCTAATTTCGTATCGTTTTTTTCCTTTGCATTTCGCTTTTCAGTTTCTCTACTTCCTCCGATCTACACAGCTTCCCCACTGGACCAGCATTTCGCAGTGTTTCTGCATTTTTCGTTTCGTAATTCGTGAATTGCACTCGTCTGTCGCAATGTTAGGGTTTCTGTGCACGGTTTTTGGTATACGAGTGTTTTAATGGTGGTTTCTGTTTGGTTTTGGGTGTTTTTGTGGTTGCAGCTGCCCAGTATTGGGATAACTACTCAATTCATTACGTTTACGCATGTGACGATGGAATCGGACAAGTTCATTTGCGTTAGAGAAACGGCGCCGCAGAATAGCATTGTTATCGTCGACATGAACGCGCCGAACCAGCCTCTCCGACGCTCTATTACTGCCGATTCGGCGATAATGAACCCGACCTCCAATATTCTCGCTCTTAAAGGTAGAGAGTTGTGTTTGTTTGGTTCTTACTTACTTGTGATAATGTAGTAGGCATTTTGTCACGTTATCGAATGTTTCATGACCAATGGGATTGTGCTTTATAGTGTTTGATATGGTGTAATTTTCGTGTGATCACCAATGAGAAAAGAAAACCAACCAACTTGCTCATTTTTCTTGCTCACTTGTGAATGTGCTTCATTTGTTAAGTAATTCTCTGTTGGAGTTGTTGGCTAGTGAGCAGTAGGTACAGCCACTTGGCTGCAAAACGAAAAACTTGTGATCATTTTTCTGGTTTAGGTTGTTGATGTGGTCTAGTGGTCTTTGTAGACATGAAAAATTATGGATTTATCACTATACTCCATGTGGATGTGAGTCAATTTCTTGAAAAAAAAAAAAAAAAAAAAAAAAAAAAAAAAAAAAAAAAACTGGTTACCTTGTTTGTAGAGGAACTGACTTGTGGTATTATGAATAGACCAATGGTAACTAGGATTCTTTTGCAAAGTAAGTTAGAGTATATCTTTTGTTCCTCACCCAGCTAATTCATGATCATATTTTGTTTCTAGCTCAAATTCAGGGAACTACTCAGGATCATTTACAAATATTTAACATTGAAGCAAAAACAAAGATAAAATCACATCTGATGCCTGAACAGGTGATTTATTCCTTTCAAGGGTATTTAAATTTCGATACAATGTTTTGATGGTTTCTTTGATTAGCCTGTATAGATGTTTTGTCTTCATTCAATAGTGTTAGTCATCAAATTTTTAAATTTTCAGGTTGTCTTCTGGAAGTGGATAACGCCAAAGATTTTGGGCCTGGTAACACAGACCTCAGTGTTTCATTGGTCAGTTGAAGGTAAGATGCCTTGTTCATTCTACTGACATTAGAGGTTTTCTGGTTTCGTTTTTGATTAATTCAACAGCTTATGATTCCATATTCGTTTTCTGTGTTTTGCATCATATAGTATTCTGATTTATTATCGTGTTTAGGTGATTCTGAGCCTGTGAAAATGTTTGAGCGAACAGCTAATCTTGCAAATACTCAAATAATCAACTATCGTTGTGATCCTACTGAAAAGTGGTTGGTTTTAGTTGGGATTGCTCCTGGTTCACCTGAGGTAACTGGTTAACTTTTCTTTTCCTCAATTTGTACTATAATCTTGTTGGTGGCCCATCTGAGTTGGTAGGTCGAAAGTGCAAACTTGGTATTTTTGATGTGTCTATGAATATAACTTTTGGCAAATAAAACAACTAGTTTAATTTTTACAACCTAGCATCGTTTTAAAGTTAGTCGACAGATGTTCAAGCAGAACCAATATCTGGTGATTTGCGCTTCTATAGGTGCAATTGTTGTCCTTCTGTAGTTGTGATAGGTATAAGATATTTGTTTCCTGATAAGTGTAGGCCTTTTGTTTCTGATAACTTTTTATTTGTATTCTTGTTGTTTGCTTATCTGGGATCCTTCAACAGCTGGATGATATCAGTTCTCATTTTTAACTTTGATAAGAAGTTTTCTTGTTTGCCCCTGCACCTCAATAGGTTGCATTTATCAGTTGAGAGTGCGGTATATTACATACATTTTTTTTTTAATCTTCCTAATTTATTTACATCTGGGTTTATGTAATATTGTCTTTGATTTACTAATCTTGCTGTTTTCTAAATTTCTATTGCAGAGGCCACAACTGGTAAAAGGAAATATGCAGCTTTTCTCTGTGGATCAGCAACGTAGTCAGGCTCTTGAAGCACATGCTGCATCGTTCGCCACATTTAAAGTGTGACTCTGTCATTCCTATGTGGTTTACTTTTGTCTTTTCTGAGTGGTGTATCTAATTTCTTTGATAAACACAGGTTGCAGGGAATGAGAATCCTTCAACTCTTATTTGTTTTGCATCCAGGAGCTTCAATGCTGGACAAGTTGCTTCAAAGATGCATATTATTGAACTTGGTGCCCAGCCAGGTTAGCTGATCTTTTATTGGCAAATCCATTAGTTATAAATGCATTAGGACCTAGCACATCAACTAAGATGACAATTTACCCTAGTCCCTACCTTTATTTTATTTAGCCTCTGGCTGCTAGAGTTCTTTGTCCCTTGCTTCGTAGAGTATAGCCTTATCTATTTGCTATTTCTTGGTGTTGATGTTTTGGAACTTGTTCTCAGGAAAACCTTCATTTACTAAGAAGCAAGCAGATCTATTTTTTCCTCCTGATTTTGCTGATGACTTTCCAGTGTCAATGCAGGTATGCTACCATGTCTTATTTTGATTTTTTAACCATGATATTTCATGATAAACTAATTTGTTTCTTCTTTTCCTGGCTGGGGCAGATATCGGAAAAATATGGTTTGATATATGTGATCACAAAGCTAGGACTTCTATTTGTCTATGACCTAGAGACAGCAACTGCAGTTTATAGGAACCGGATTAGTCCAGATCCAATCTTTTTGACTGCAGAAGCTTCATCTGTTGGGGGCTTTTATGCTATCAATAGGCGCGGGCAGGTGCTGCTTGCGACAGTAAATGAACAAACAATTGTATCTTTTGTTAGTGGTCAGGTATGCTTTTTAGCTTGTCTGTATCCCTAACTTCTGTTACAAAAATCATGCATTTTGATAATGTTTGGTGATTTCACAGTTAAACAATTTGGAACTTGCTGTTAGTCTTGCCAAAAAAGGAAACCTTCCTGGTGCAGAAGACCTGGTATGTGTACAGTTTGTTTGTCTATTTATTACGTCTGTTTGAAAGCCTTTAAGTTATGTTTAGGTTTCATGTGCAGTGTTGAGTAGTGTGAATCATTCACATAGTTGTATTTACGACCTTTACTTACCACTCAGGAAATCCAGTCTCTTAGAGTTATCTAAATATCAATTGGCTGATTTCTTATCATGGTAACGCCATTATATGCAATCTTTCTTACACATCCACTTGTGAAATAAAATCTAAAGTATATTTCCTGTGAATTCCTCCAACATGAAATATATACTGATAAAAAAATGATGGTGAGCAAAATTCTTTTGCACCAAGATGAGTCTGAGTATGGGTGAAGATATATCTGTTACTCACCTGCTTTTTCTACATCAATTTTTTCAGGGAGTTTCAGTCACACGGTCTGTAATTATGTAATTTAGCACAATATTAAGTGTGAGATCAACACCTGTGAGGTTTAATGTGTGGCTCTATTAGTTGATACTTAATCGCGTCTAGAAAATCTGATCATCTGGTTGTCATTATCAGGTTGTCCAGCGGTTCCAAGAATTGTTTGCTCAGACAAAGTATAAGGAGGCTGCAGAGCTTGCTGCTGAATCTCCACAGGGGATACTTCGTACTCCTGACACGGTTGCTAAATTTCAGGTGTAAACATTAAGTTTCTTGTTGATTCATGTTTGTTCCATTACTTAATAGTTCCCATGCTTATTTTTGACATATAGATGACCCTTGAACGGCATTCTTACAATGTAAAATCATACTATTTTCTGGCGATTTTCATTTGGTTATGTTCATTGTTGCAGAGTGTCCCTGTGCAATCTGGGCAAACACCTCCGTTGTTACAATACTTTGGAACTTTGTTAACCAGAGGAAAACTAAATGCTTACGAATCATTGGAATTGTCCCGCCTTGTTGTAAATCAAAATAAGAAAAATCTTTTGGAGAATTGGTTGGCTGAGGACAAGCTCGACTGTAGTGAAGAGCTTGGAGATCTTGTGAAGGTGTGATAAGAAGTTAAACTATAGTTCTTTGATACGTTGGTTGTTCATCTAATTGTCCCTTTTCTTTTATTAGTATAGTTGTCGTCCAAATTATTACATTTATGCATTAGCTGACTTTATGTTATCAAATTTACTTTGCAAGACCAATTTTTGTTGGCCGATTTTCTTTTATTGTTAGTTCTATCAGTGTACATACGGGTGGGTTTAAACACTTTTGAACTTGGCTGTTGTAAATGATGATTATGCAACAGAAATCTGCGTCTAATTGATGAGTGATAGATGACCATCATCCTTTCTCTGTCTGAAAAAGATATCAAGCCAGTGGAAGGCAACATTATGAAAGACAACGACTGTGTAGTTATCTGTTTTCTTTATAACGTTATGAACTGTTTCTTTTTTCCCCCCCTCCACAATGCAGACAGTGGACAATGATCTTGCTCTAAAAATATACATTAAAGCCAGGGCAACCCCAAAAGTTGTTGCAGCATTTGCAGAGAGGAGGGAATTTGACAAGATTTTGATATACTCAAAGCAGGTTAATTTAATCACTCTCTCTTTCTTTGTTACTTTTGCCACTAGGATTGTCCATGATATATTTTGTCAGATCGGTTTTTCAACAAGCAACAGTTTTTAAGTTTTGTTGTATTACTTTTTGTCGTTATATATATGTGCATAAGTATATGTTGATTCTTGGTGATGCTGATTATAGTCCATTCTTATTTTTTTTTAATTTTTTTTTTTTGGGGGTTGTGTTCATAGGTGGGATACACACCTGATTACTTGTTCCTTCTGCAAACAATTTTGCGGACAGATCCACAGGTATATTTGCACACTTCTACGATGGATAATTGAAGGATAAGGCTAGAGTTTTTAACTAAAGTAGCTGCATATCTCAAATTCTTTGAACCGCCCAAACTTTCTGATATAGAGAATTAAGATCAATCCTGATGTCAGGGGGCTGTTAATTTTGCTTTGATGATGTCTCAAATGGAGGGAGGTTGCCCGGTTGACTACAATACAATTACAGATCTCTTCCTTCAGGTTTGGTTTGAGAATTTACTTTTACTTTTTTGTGTTGGGTTTGATAAAATTCTTCCTTGTTTGAGTATGCCAATCGATACTGTTAAGTTCAATATATATAACTTTTAATTTAAATAATAAGTATCTTGCTTGTCCCATTCCGCTGTGTTAAATCTCTTTCTTGGACTTTAAAGCTTTATATCTCATTGTAGTTTCGAACTGAGATTTTATCGTGTTTCTTCTGTACTTGTCAGCGGAATTTGATTCGTGAGGCAACAGCCTTTTTGCTGGATGTGTTGAAACCAAATTTACCTGAACATGCACACCTTCAGACAAAGGTTCATCAATTTCTGTTTTTGTTTTTTGTTTTTTTGTTTTTTTTGTTTTTTTTGTTTTTTAATTTATTCTTTTTAGTGAAAGTCCTATTTAGTATTTAAGTTTGCTTCCATATATTTAAATAATATATTATTCGCTTACTTTGTTAAGGTTTTGGAAGTTAATCTTGTGACGTTCCCCAATGTTGCGGATGCTATATTGGTTAATGGAATGTTCAGCCACTATGACCGTCCACGTGTTGCACAGCTATGTGAAAAAGCTGGTCTGTATTTGTGCGCCCTACAGGTATGAGAGCTGAGCATTTGGAGAAAATTTCTCTCAAGGATGATTAACTATTTTCTGTACTAAATGGCTTCTCAATTCTGCAGCATTATTCAGAGTTGCCCGATATCAAACGGATCATCGTGAATACACATGCCATTGAACCATCGGTTTGTACTTAAATCCTTGATGTACTTTGACCAATGTGTTATGGTGTATAAAATGTGTTATCTAACTTTGAGGTGTACTTAGGCTCTCGTTGAGTTCTTTGGAACCCTTTCTAAAGAATGGGCTCTTGAGTGCATGACGGATCTTCTAGTTGTCAATCTTCGAGGCAATCTTCAGATTATTGTCCAGGTGAAGTCATGGTTTCTTGGACTGGTTTGTGGTCTTTGCAGAATTTATTGAAGTATGGCTTACGGGAATGTTTTCTTGCAGGCTGCCAAAGAATATTCGGAGCAGTTGGGTGTAGATGCATGCATAAAATTATTTGAGCAGTTCAAGTCCTATGAAGGATTATACTTCTTTTTAGGCTCATATTTGAGTTCCAGGTACTCCCTATATTTTGCAGTTGCAGAAAATATAACTGGTCTGAACCGTATTCATGTCTTAAAATTTTTTCTTTTGAATTTTTTCTTTCTGGTAGTGAGGATCCGGTAATCCACTTCAAGTACATTGAAGCAGCTGCAAAAACTGGACAAATTAAGGAGGTGGAACGTGTTACTCGGGAATCAAACTTCTATGACCCAGAAAAGACAAAGAACTTTCTAATGGAAGCAAAGCTTCCAGATGCACGACCTCTGATTAATGTTTGTGATCGTTTTGGTTTTGTTCCAGACCTCACCCATTACTTATACACGAACAACATGCTTCGATATATTGAAGGTTATGTTCAAAAGGTAAATATATTGCTTGCGGTTGTTTCATAGATCCAGTGGACTTCTATATGTAGAAAAAAGAATCAAATTGACACCCCCTCCTCCTTCCCCTCTCTAGTGCTACATAATATCTTGCATTTTTTGTTTTGTTTTGTTTTGTTTTTGTTTGTTTGTGTTTGTGTGTGTGTGCACGTGTTTTTTTTTATATTTTTCATCAAGATGATTTAGGAATTAAGTTCTTCCTATTTTAATAGGTCAACCCAGGAAATGCTCATCTAGTTGTAGGACAGCTCCTAGATGATGAGTGCCCTGAGGATTTCATTAAAGGTCTTATTCTATCAGTTCGTTCTCTCCTTCCAGTTGAACCGCTGGTGGAGGAATGTGAAAAGAGGTGAGATTTGTTCCTTATGCTTTGTTTGTTGATTTTTTCATCTGTCTTCTTCTTCTTATGGGTACTCTTGCTTTCGGTTGGCAGGAACCATCTCCGCTTACTCACTCAATTCTTGGAGCATCTTGTGAGCGAAGGAAGCCAAGATGTACATGTTCATAATGCTCTGGGTAAAATCATAATTGACACCAACAACAATCCAGAGCATTTTCTCACCACTAACCCATTTTATGATTCTCGTGTTGTTGGTAAATATTGTGAGAAAAGGGATCCCTCCCTTGCTGTCGTTGCTTACCAAAGAGGGCAATGTGATGATGAACTTATAAATGTAACGAATAAGAACTCCTTGTTCAAACTGCAAGCAAGGTTTGTATACTTTCATTTGCTGTTAAGATTTCATTGTTGATCAAATTTCTCTGATTGGGCGTGCTGATACCATTGGCCTTCTATTTCAGGTATGTTGTGGAAAGAATGGATGGTGACCTATGGGAGAAAGTTCTTAGTCCAGATAATGAGTACCGAAGGCAGCTCATTGATCAAATTGTGTCTACAGCTCTGCCTGAGAGCAAGAGTCCTGAACAGGTTTCAGTGGCTGTTAAAGCTTTTATGACTGCCGACCTTCCACATGAGTTAATTGAGCTTCTTGAAAAGATTGTACTCCAAAACTCTGCTTTTAGCGGGAACTCAAATCTTCAGAATTTGCTAATTCTTACCGCCATCAAGGCTGATCCATCCAGAGTTATGGATTACATAAATAGGTTAGACAATTTTGATGGACCTGCAGTTGGAGAGGTGGCTGTGGAAGCACAGTTGTATGAGGAAGCATTTGCCATCTTCAAGAAGTTCAATTTGAACGTTCAGGCTGTGAATGTCCTATTGGATAACATTCGAACCATTGAGCGAGCTGTAGAATTTGCATTCCGGGTTGAAGAGGATGCTGTTTGGAGCCAGGTGGCTAAGGCCCAACTGCGAGAGGGTCTAGTCAGTGATGCTATTGAGTCTTTCATCCGTGCAGATGATGTAACCCAGTTTTTGGATGTCATACGTGCTGGTGAGGATGCAAATGCATACCATGACTTGGTGAGGTATCTCTTGATGGTAAGGCAGAAAACTAAAGAGCCGAAGGTTGACAGCGAGCTCATTTATGCATATGCAAAGATTGATCGGCTGGTTGAGATTGAAGAGTTTATTCTTATGCCAAATGTTGCTAATCTCCAAAATGTTGGAGATCGTTTGTTTGATGAAGCACTGTATGAAGCAGCTAAGATCATATATGCATTTATCTCCAACTGGGCTAAACTGGCTATTACTCTTGTTAAGCTAAAGCAATATCAAAGTGCGGTCGACGCAGCTCGAAAAGCCAACAGTGCTAAAACATGGAAGGAGGTTTGTTTTGCATGTGTTGATGCTGAGGAATTTCGCTTGGCTCAGATCTGTGGTCTAAACATCATTATCCAGGTACTTTCCTTTCTAGTTTAACCTTTTTTAATTAAGTAGACGAGTAAAAATTTTGATTGTAAGAAAATTTTATGTTACTTGTGGTCCATAAGAGATGCGAAGCCCTCACAACCGTACTTTAAGGTGTTTTACTAAAGAGGAATTTGGTTGTACCTGTAAAGATTATTCTGTTGTTCTTGTAGTGCTTATGCCCATACTCCACTTTCAGGTGGACGATTTGGAAGAAGTCAGTGAGTATTACCAGAACAGAGGATACTTTAATGAGCTCATATCTCTAATGGAAAGTGGACTAGGATTGGAACGTGCGCATATGGGCATCTTCACTGAGTTGGGAGTTCTATATGCAAGATACCGTCCTGAGAAGCTTATGGAGCACATTAAATTGTTCTCCACCCGTCTCAATATTCCCAAGCTTATACGAGCCTGTGATGAACAACAGCACTGGAAGGAACTAACTTATTTATATGTCCAGTATGATGAATTTGACAATGCTGCAACCACTGTAATGAACCACTCCCCGGAAGCTTGGGACCACATGCAATTCAAAGATGTGATTGTCAAAGTTGCAAGTGTGGAGCTCTACTACAAGGCTGTACACTTTTACTTACAAGAACATCCTGATCTTATAAATGATCTTTTGAATGTTCTCGCGCTTCGTGTTGACCATAGCCGAGTAGTGGACATAATGCGAAAGGTTAGCTCACCACCTTGTTTTGCCACCTTTCTCTTCCTAGCTTTGGAGAGTGTTGACTATTGTTTATGGTTTCAATCCTCGATTTCAGGCTGGTCACCTCCGTGTTGTGAAGCCATACATGGTTGCAGTTCAGAGTAACAATGTTTCTGCTGTAAATGAAGCTCTGAATGAAATATACATAGAGGAGGAAGACTATGATAGATTACGTGAATCAATTGAACTGCACGATAACTTCGACCAGATAGGTCTTGCACAGAAGGTATGTTTAAACTTTTTGTTATGGGAAGTTTTTGATGCTAACTTGGATTTTTAACTTTTTCCACTTTATTGATGTAGATTGAGAAACATGAGCTTCTTGAGATGAGGCGGGTCGCTGCTTATATTTATAAGAAAGCTGGAAGATGGAAGCAGTCTATTGCATTGTCAAAGAAAGACAATCTTTACAAAGATGCAATGGAGACCTGCTCGCAGTCTGGTGATCGCGAACTTTCAGAAGATTTGCTTGTCTATTTTATTGAGCAGGTCTGACTTAACAAATTTAAGATGATTAAATATGGAAATAGTTGCAAATATATTTAGTTACTTGTTCCACTCGTGTTTTTCTTTTTTTTTTTGGATCAGGTCTAAATTCTTATTTACATCTTTTTGAAATCGTCAGTACGTGATGTGTCAGCAATTTTACTTTTAGCCATGTGTCAGCGTTTTTACTTCTAAGAGCTAATACTTTTAGTTTTAATCTGTCTTGGCTCAAAAGATATATATATTTTTCTTGTTTTCTTGGGATTAGGGATTTTGGTGGTGATTTTGTTGTTTTGGGGGGGGGGGGGGGGGGGGGGGGGGGGTGGTCGTCTTTCGTCTTCACTTTAGGCTTCCTTCTTCCTTTTGTCTCTATTTATGAATTTTGTTGGATTTGATTGGTAAAGTTAGTGTTCACTCAAGAATATGTTCTTGTCCAATTTCATATGCAGGGAAAGAAAGAGTGTTTTGCGTCATGCCTCTTTGTTTGTTACGATTTAATCCGGCCAGATGTTGTCCTTGAGCTTGCATGGCTGAACAATATGATCGATTTTGCCTTCCCGTATCTCTTGCAGGTTTTCTTTGGCTCTCCCTTTTTTTCCATTTCACGTGTTAAATTTCAGTGTTTCTCTTTTTGACCTCTATTTGATCATGTAACATTCCAGTTTATTCGAGAATGTACAAGCAAGGTGGATGAGCTCGTCAAGGACAAAATTGAAGCTCAAAATGAGTTGAAAGCTAAAGAGAAGGAGGAGAAGGACGTAGTTGCTCAACATGTATCGTTCTTTTTTTAAATCCGTGTCATTTATAGCTTTCTTATTCTTTAATTGTCTTCTTGGGTTAGCAGTCAAATATCTCGATGTGGTTTCATTGTTTCGTCCGTCAATTTTTCAGATGCACCCTGAAAAATAATGAGATCTGCAAATAAGATAAAAGAAATAGAGGAAGACAGCTTGGTACATGACCTTTGCATGAACTTGCCAGTATATATATTTAGGCTGTGACTTCTGGCTGCTTTTAGGCCGCACCATAAGTAGCAGGCATGGTTCGAAATGAGGTTTTAAATTGAAAGTTCTAACTAATTTCTATGCTATTGTCTAGAAAAGTGAAAGTTAAAAACTCAGAAGACTGTCTTTATCGTCTTCTAGACTAATTTCTACGCTATTCTCTCATAGGACTGTCTTTATCATCTTCAGCATTTCAGTCATCAGTTATTTTATCCCATGTGATTAGAGTTGTGTTTGAATTATTGTGAGATATTAATTTTTATTTTGCTTGTGAAACATTTTAATGTGGTGACTAACTTGGTCTGAAACAAAATTACTGTTCTTACCATCTGCAGAACATGTACGCCCAGTTGCTGCCTGCTTTACCTGCACCGCCGGGAATGGGTGGAGGCTTTGCAGCACCGTCAGTGCCAATGGGAGGTGTGGGGATGCCTCCGATGCCAGGTTTTGGAATGCCACCGATGGGCTCCTTCTGACTTCTGACTTCTGACCTTTGTGTAGCCCATTTTTAGATTAGCACATTTAGAAAGCTTCGCAACTGGTACATGTGAAATTCAATACATTCTCTATTCTCGGTTTCCCGTTTACTCTTTGAGGTTCATGCAAATGGAAACAATGTGGGATAATGCTTAGCATTGGCTTTGATGGCAGTAGGTGCCTTAGATAGGGTTATGGTTAATATTTTTCTTCGGGATAGTTTGGCTCATGCTTGCTACTTTTTGTTCGCTAGTCAATGCTGGGCCAAGAAATTGTTGTTAGAGAGATGTTCGTGAAGCGTAGGATGACAAATGTCTTAGCAAACTTGCATTGTGTATGGGTCATTTTGATAATGTTAATAAGCTCCAAATGCATTCGCTTGTCTTGAATGTTCTGAGCTCACCATCTTCACATGATATGTAACTATTTCTTCTCCTCTGTCAGAATTTGTTTTCTTATTCTTGCTCTGTGATTTCTTTAGTCAAAGATGGCCTTGCGGAATTTGTTGTTGGCCTTGAGGGGTTTTCTCTATCCAAAGCCTCTCTTTTGATTGAGTGTGTATTCAAAGCCATTTTATTGACAACGTAAATTGGAGACTATTTAAGGTCAAAATAGTTTTTGAATTGATGTGATTATAAAATGGTCTCTAGTTAAAATTGCCATATAGGAGTTCTTCATATTTTTTATATATATATATATAAGGTTGATCTCCCAGTGTTCGATAATATAAACTTTAGTTATTAAAAATGTGAATTCATATAGAAGAAAATGTAAAATAAGGAGAATTCACATTCACTTTAACTATATTTATTTTTGTATGAATTTACACTTATAATAACTGAAGTTCATATTCACAGCAATTAAAGTTCACATTGCTGAATACAATATGATACTGAATATAAGTCTTTGTGTATTTATATTTGAGGAAAATCCATAGCATCCAAAAAAAAATTTTAGTACTTTAAAATCATATTAAAATAATTTAAAAATAGATAATGTCCCATGATAAAGAATTAATTAAAATGTTTCTTTAGAAAAATTTATGATAAGAATTATATTTTAATTATATTTATAAATATTATTGTTTTAATAATTGAATTTAATTTTCAACTGCTTAAAAAGATATTTTGGACGCATAATAATTTTAGTAAAGATAAATGACATTTTTAGAGATATTTTGGAGAAAAATAATTTAATGGTTTTTAATATTAAGTCCTTGTTTGGTGCATTGGTTCAGTTTAGTTTGGATTATAATTTTTTTTGTCTGCTTTTCGAAAGTTAATCTCAATTATAAAGAGATTCATTTTGCGAGTTCGTTATCACGGGTAGTTCCAACAAAGCAAAGAATCGGACTAATGACGTATACAATTCTTGAATTCTTGATGTAAATGCTACATAGTTGGTTCTCATTCTTTAGAGACTACGAGTGTGATAGAAGTATCCGTCGACAAAAGGATCATTATTTACAGTTACTATTACAACTTTGTCATTCAAACTCAAAGTCTATAACTTTGCACATACAAGTCCAAATGAGATTTTTTTTAATAAATGATATAGAATTTTGATACGAATAAAACAAGTTCTACATTGATGTATTTCTTTCAAACACATTTCAAGTTTTTTTTTTTTTAATGTAGTTTTTAACTCCAGCAATTCAAACATTAAATGTTCACCAAACACACAACTCAATTTAATTCTAACTTAAAAATTCAATCCCGACTAGTGCACCAAACACTTGCTAAGTTTTTTTTTTCCTTTTCTTTTTTTCACAAAATATCAATATAGAAACTGTTTTGTATAACAATAAAAAATAAAAAAATTTATGATAATATAATGAGTAAAATTCAAGGGAAAACTTAGGGTTTGTTTGGTATGTTAGTTTGAGTTAAAAAAA
Organism: Ficus religiosa; assembly: GCA_024759925.1. Taxonomy (NCBI): domain Eukaryota; kingdom Viridiplantae; phylum Streptophyta; class Magnoliopsida; order Rosales; family Moraceae; genus Ficus; species Ficus religiosa. Next base: position 13,566 of record JAFMPE010087975.1, read on the forward strand.
TTGAGTTGAGTTGAGTTTAAAATGTGAGTGTTTGGTAAAAAGTTTGAAATAAAAAGTTTAGTTTGAGTTGATTGTTTGGTAAAAA
>JAFMPE010088086.1:0-15065 GCA_024759925.1 Ficus religiosa
GCAATGGCGGTTGTTGACGGTGAAGCCACTGACCTGAGGAATGCCATTTTTACCTTTTATTTTAAGTTTTTATTTTTATTTTTAGATTTTGTGGACTATTTTTGGTCGTTGGTAAATCCTCCAGCAGCTAACAGCTTTGTGTGTGCGCATTCTCATTGAACATTTGATACATCACCAATTCTCTTTATTTTTTTTTTTAATTTCTGAAAAAAAAAAAAAAACGTCTTATTAGTTGATTGTTTTGAAATTTCCAGATTCATCAATAAAGCATGAAAAAAAGTACTTAGAATCACCTATTCTAATTAAAGAACGAGGGCCCGTTTGGTGAATGAGTTTGAGTTGAAAATTTTAAATTTTAATAGTAATTTTTGTTGACTTTTCAGAAAATACAAAAAAATTTTTCAAAAAAAGATTAAAATTGACATAAAAATTTTAAATTTGAATTCACGAACCAAACAAGGTCTGAGTCTATATATATTTTTTTTGTTCCTAATCACAAATAGTACAATTTTTTATTTATTTTTATATTCACTTAAAGTAATATAAATATATTTCTCGCGAGATAGATATACTGCAAGATCTTTAAGAAGAGAGATCATAGTTATACAATTCATTAACAATATATAATGCTGCACAACTAATTAACTGAGCTAAGGTCCTATTTTAATAATTTACATTGTGTAATTCGACTCTTTTCACGAGTAGAAGACAGTTGAGACTATGCAAAAGGAATGAAAAAGTTTTTTTTTTTTTTTTTGGTCCATGTCGTTTTCATTTTTTCTCTATCCAAACTCCAAACCTTGAAATATGCAAGATATACTAAATTTAACACTTTCTAAATAATTAACGACTGTAATTCATTTATTACTTTAGTTCGTTTTAAGAAAAAATTAAAGGTGTTTGGTGAATGAGTTGAGTTTGAAAATTTTAAATTTCAATAGTAATTTTTGTTGACTTTTTAGAAAAGATAAAAATTTTTTTCAAAAAAGATAAAAAACTTTTTTAAAAAAGATAAAAAAAATTTTCAGAAAAAGATAAATCAAATATAGTTTAACTTAAGTTAAACTCATATGACAAAGAGGCCCACTACTATAGTTTAAAAGAGAATCATTCAAATTGAAAAGAGAAAATAGAGATTTAAAAAAAAAAAAAAAAAAACTTGTAGTGAGAATGCACAAAACGACAAAAACTAGTTTTGCTTGAGTTTGTTGAGAGTTTTGGACTTATCAGAGCCCATGATCCAAACATTGAGCATAAGCAGGCTTTTAGCCCACTAGAGCTTACAAGATTGTGAAGCCCAATAGAGGCCCTTTTTTAAAGAGACAGGTCCAACCACTTGGACAAGGATACAGGGCCACTTCTACAATGAGGCCCAGCTTCTGTATAGAGGATGTGCACAAAAAGAAATATCAAATGAACAAGAACTCCTAACGTCCAGGCATGCATGCAGATTCATCTTTGAAAGTGTCAAAACACCAAATACAAGTGAACAACATTGCGCATCTGTTCCTTATCCTTTATCTTTTTATTTTTTTTTATTTTTTGAGTGAAATCTTTACTGAATATTCGATATATTCTTGAGTTAGGGGTGTTCTTTAATTTTCGTGTATTTATGATATAATATGTATATACGTAGTCGTACGAGGACCTGCATATAAAGCCAGTTGGCAAATGGTAAAAACAAACTAATTTCCAAATCCCAAGGCCAAGGCTTAACTGTCTAAGCATAAGGTCTATCGCCGCTTTGTTCTAACTGAAAAATTTAGCGGCTTATACCAAGCAACAAATCCAATAACTTTCTCCTCGTCTTCATCAAAAGCCCCAAAAACAAACAGATACAAGAACTTTGTTCACGTTCTTGTATCTTCAGAGGACACATTTGCCTGCCGGCATAAACCATCCTTCATAATTAAATCCCACCTATATATATATACACGCCCACACATATACATGTACAACAACAACAGCACCACGAAGAAGCTTGTACAAAACAATATGGAGACCAAAATGCAAAATTTGAGAGCATTGAACTTTGCCATGTATCTATTGGTGTCGTTTTTGATCGTCATGATAAATGGCGGCTCTGATCCAGTGCTGGCTGATGATCACAGTAAGATGCGACTACTATTCAAGGAAAGTTCCGGGAGGGAAGTTAATGAAGAAACTAGCGGCGGCTTAATGACTTACATTGTGCACGTGAAAAAACCAAAAAATGCACAAAGTGGAGTACTTTCTGGTTCGCATCAAGACTTGAAAACTTGGTACCAAACTTTCTTACCCTCTACAACCACTCCTACCACCACCACCACCACAAGCTCGTCAGGTCATGATCATGATCTTCCTCGCTTAGTTCACGCCTACAAGAACGTGGCCACTGGCTTCGCGGCGAGACTGACGCCCGAGGAAGCGAAAGCCATGGCGAAGAAGGACGGCTTCGTGTCCGCTCAGCCGCAGAAGATCTTCTCTTTGCACACAACTCACACTCCTAACTTCTTGGGGTTGTTCCAGGGATTGGGACTGTGGAATGATTCCAGATTAGGCCAAGGGGTGATTGTCGGAGTTCTCGATACCGGAATTTGGCCCGACCACCCGTCGTTCAGCGACGAGGGGGTGCCGCCTCCGCCAGCAAAGTGGCAAGGCAAGTGTGACTTCAATGGAACATTGTGCAATAATAAGCTGATTGGAGCAAGGAACTTTGTGACCAGCACTGGAAGTTCTGGAACGACATCATCTAATGGTCAGCCGCCGTTCGACTTGGACGGCCATGGCACGCACACGTCAAGCACTGCCGCGGGAAACTTCGTCGCTGGCGCCAACGCCTTCAACAATGCCAAGGGCACTGCCGCCGGTATGGCGCCTCTTGCACACATTGCCATGTACAGGTAAGTAAAAAAAAAAAAATTTGCTTTTTGATATTTCCATTAATATTATTCCATAAAGTAGTCATGCGAATATATTTGTTGAAAGAAAAAATGTCATGAATCAAAGATTTTACGTTTAAATTAAATGAGCAATGAAATTTTGGAACACTAGGTATAATAAGTAAATAAATTATTAGTTCAAATGTTAACAGTTTGATTTACAAATGAAAAAAAGATACAATTTTGTATTTTAATAAAGTAGTACAACAGTGTGAAATGATCACTAAAACTTGTGCTACGGGCAAAACAGTGCGCCTGAAATATTTCTAATGATCAATCCTCTTGCGTACAGGATTTGTGACGAGGGCTGCGGTGAGGCCGACATACTGGCGGCGCTCGACGCAGCCATCGACGACGGCGTTGACGTCCTGTCACTCTCCCTCGGAGGTGGCTCCGCTCCTTTCTATTTTGACTCGATCGCTGTCGGAGCCTTTTCAGCCGTCAAGAAGGGCATCTTCGTCAGCTGCTCTGCAGGGAACTCAGGTCCGGAATACTTCACCTTATCAAACGAAGCTCCATGGATTCTCACCGTCGGAGCCAGCACCATAGACAGAAAGATAAAGGCCGACGTGAAGCTCGGAAATGGAGAAGTCCTCGACGGAGAGTCGCTGAACCAGCCGAAGGACTTTGACTCCTCGAAGCTGTACCCGCTGGTCTACGCCGGCGCAGTAAGCAGCAACGAGACGGCGAAGTTTTGCGCTCCGGGATCTCTTCAAAACGCCGACGTAAAAGGGAAGGTGGTGGCCTGCGAGAGAGGTGGAGGCATCGGAAGAGTCGAAAAAGGAGTAGAGGTGAAGAACGCTGGTGGTTTCGCCATGATTCTCATGAACGACCGGATTGACGGGTTTAGTACTTTAGCAGACGCTCACGTACTTCCCGCCACGCATGTCAGCTTCGCAGCTTCTTTGAAGATCAAAGCATACACCAACACAACCTCTTCTCCTCAATCCACAATCCTCTTCAAAGGAACAGTAATCGGCGAGTCACATGCCCCGTCAGTTTCATCTTTCTCCTCCAGGGGGCCGAGCGGGGCCAGCATAGGGATCCTGAAGCCCGACATCATCGGCCCCGGTGTCAGCATCCTCGCCGCATGGCCCGTCTCAGTGGACAACTCCACAACTAGTGGTAAGGCCACGTTCAACATGATCTCCGGCACTTCCATGTCTTGCCCTCATCTCAGTGGGATCGCCGCTCTGCTCAAGAGCTCTCACCCCGATTGGTCTCCCGCTGCGATTAAGTCCGCAATCATTACCACTGCTGACGTGTCCAACCTTGGCGGAGGGGCTATCCTTGACGAAAAGGCTTCCCCGGCCGACGTTTTCGCCACGGGGGCAGGACATGTCAACCCCTCAAAGGCCAACAATCCGGGCCTAATCTATGACGTTACACCAGAAGATTACATTCCTTATCTTTGTGGATTGGGCTACACGGATGATCAAGTCTCGACCATTACACAAACGACAGTGAAGTGCTCTGAAGTGCAATCTATACCAGAAGGACAGCTGAACTACCCTACTATCAGTGTCGTTTTGGGGAACGAGACACTGAGCTATACGAGGACAGTGACCAACGTTGGAGATGCTAACTCTGTCTATACTTTGGAGGTTTATCCACCTGCAGGGACAGTCATGAGTGTGACTCCTAATACGCTTACATTCACAGAGGTGAACCAGAAGGTTGATTATCTGATTGCGATTTCCCAAGTGAGTGGTCCTGGGAAGAGTACTAATCCATTTGAGCAGGGATATTTGGTTTGGAAATCTGATAAGTACTCTGTTAGAAGCCAAATCACTGCCATATTTGCATCCTAGAAGTTTGTGCGGAGAAGGGCAAAAATAAACCGAATAAGTTCATCCGGAATTCGGCTCATATGTTCTCTTTTACCTCTTTTATGTCGTAATTAAGATTTAGTTTTGAGCTCAATTGTTTGTGAGCCTTTTCTGATGAAAAATACCAAAAAAATTTCAGTTTTTTTTTTTTTTTTTTCCCCATTTAGTCTCACTGTTGTTGTGTGTTTTCAACCTTTTTAGTTCTTCGTTTCCTTCCCTTGTAGAAGAAACATGTTGGTATTTGCAGCCCAAACTCCACACTCTTGGGCTATTGCTTCTCTGTGGGATTCTTGCCTAGCTCAAATGTTGAGTAAAAAACAAAATAAATAAATAAATTCTAGTTTAGGTGTTTGGGCTGAGTTATAATCATGGCTAAACTGTTATGTAAGCGCTTATATATCAGTTCAAGATTTCAGCATTGAAAATATATATATATATGCATATATAATGCATGTATATAGAGAGAGAGACCAGTACATAGTTGTATTGTGATATGACAGTACAAATCATATACGGTCAATATTTTTTATTTGTGCCAACACTGTACTTTTTTATTTAAAAAAAAATCAGAATAGCAGTTTTTTAGTATTCTGAACAAAAAGCAGGGTTCCGAAATAAAGGAATAAACAACTCAAATGCAAAACATAGGCCCACATAAGTACTACGTACCTTTCTACGTAAATTTGATTTCGTTCCTTGCCACGTGCAAGTTTTTATCTATTACTATATATAGGAAGTGGTGATGTGGGAAAAGACAAAAAAATTTATTCCAACTTGCTGCTTGTTTTTATTTTTATTTTTATTTTTAATTTTTTTTAATCTCTTGTTTGTATGTTAATCTATAATCAATAATATCTATTAACTTATATCACCATTTAGTTGAAGCAATCTAATGGTTTAAATTTAAACCTTTTTTTTTTTATTTTATGATTTTTATCTAATGGTTTACTTTTACACACATGGTTTTGTTTCTCTCCCACCACACACTCCTTTTACACCTCAAACCAATTAATTTTTGTTTTTTATTCGTATAATTTTACACTACTCTACTTTTTCTTTTACAAACTTTTGCATTTATTAAACACGTGATTATTAGTACTATTACGCTAGTCTGCTTCTGCCTTTTACGTTTGCTTTCAAATTTGCCATGTGCATTCTTTCACCTTTACTATTACATTTTTAATTTTGGCACTTTGATAAATTTTTTGTCCTTTTATGAATTCAAATTACTTTGTTTTACTTAAAAATTATTTCCAAATAGATTGTTTGTTTGTTTTATTTGTTAACTCTTGTTTGTTTTTTTTTAAAATCTTTTTAATTAAAATAATTTACTTTAAAGCCAAACTTTTTTAAAAATATATATATATATGTCCCTGTTAATATAATTTTTTTTACACACAAACTTCTAAAATATTATTTAATTAAATGTGACCTTACAATTACATAACTTAAATTTTATCCCTCAAATAATTTTTCTCCACATTTTTTAATCCCTCAAATAATTTTTCTCCACATTTCTGTATTTATTTTTGAAAATCTTGTATATATTGTTTATGTGTTTTAATCAAATTACAAAACTTCTTGTACTCCAACCTCAGCAAAATCCTACTTGCTTAGTTTTTTTTTTTTTTTTTTTGTAGCAAATTTACTTTCACTATATTACTGTTATTGATAATATAGTCATTGATAATTCATTATTAAAATTTACAACGTAAAGCGCAAAATTACTTCAAATCATATATTAAAAAAATTAAAAAGTTGATCTAACTACTAAAATAATAATACAAGTGATAGGGTAAAAGGACAATTCCTATCACAAAATTTTTCCTTCTATTAATTTTTTTCAAAAAATAAATTTGAGAATTTTTTTCAATAATTTTTTTAAAAGATTTTTATCTTTAAAATCAATTCTCAGATAAGATGTAAGTCTACGTTATATAAAAGAGGTAATTACATTATATATATATATTTTTTTTTTCCAGCTTTTTAACCAGAAAGATTGATATCCTCGTAATATATTAAAACTTTCTAACGATCAAAATAAAATTGAATTAAAAAACATTGATATATAGTTTATATAAATGAACAAGAAATAATTTCTTCAACTTTTCATTCAATTAAGAAGTTGAATAATTTTACATTAAACAATATTATAATTACTTTACTTAACAAAATTTTCTCTATTTTTAAACAATTTGTTCTAATTATTAGGGAAAAAAAAATAGGAGCACACAAAGACACGTGCCTTAGGCACGTGATCCATGCTAGTAATAATAATAAAGCAAAAATATGCTGCGGAAGTAACATATTCAACACTCTTTATTTATTTATTTATTGGGTTAGAATTTGGGATCATATCACAAGCAAAGTTTTGTTTCTAATTTTTTTTATTTTATTTTTTTTGCGCTCTTCTCACCTCAGAAGCAAATTATTCTACTTCAAATGTCAATAGTTGGAAAAATTACATGTTACTAGTCATCACCAAAAAACGTGGTGCACTCTTTTTAATTAAATAAAAAAGGTCATTGTACACACCTCTCCATAGTCAAACTTTCTTTTTCTTTCCCCATCTCCAAGACTTATAGTAAGCAACAAAAACAATTTGTGATTACATATAAATAGATGCAATTTTCAGATGAGCACATCTTTTGTATTTTTTTAAAAAATAAAATTATTAGAGTAACCAGTCATTATTAGTCAATAGCTGCACAAATATTAAGTAAATAATTAGAAGAAAACCACAGGAACAGAAAAGGGTTTGCCCACATGTAGAATTAAGGTTGCCGAGGAAATTTTAGCTAAATGGTTTTTGTGTTATTAGACAAATTTCTGTTTTATTGTTATTTTTCTTAGTGGTCGCTATATAACAATATAAAGAAATAAATTTTATCAAGAATCCTACAAGATGAAAAAATATAGATAAAATTCTGTGTTCAATGGTAAATTTGATATTAGATTTTATCAGTTATATATGTATATATTTTGACGTTTCTTTTTTTTTTTTTTTTTTTGTCGTAATTAACATTCAGAAACATTGCGTGAGTACCAACCTAACTATCATAAAAAAAACTTCCATGTTGAACTAATGCTTCAACATCCTAATCACTTTCACACTGTCGTCACTAACCAATATGATAAAACAATAAATATGATCCCAAATCTATAATACTATATCTTATAAAGAAGAAATAAACAAGAATTTTGTAGTTTATATATAACTCTTATTTAAGTATGTATAGGCAGGTCGACCGGATGACTCACTTCATCTTTATAATAATTATTGATTAACGTTTCTAATTACACATTTGATTTGCACCTGGTTATATCGTTCCCATGCCTTTTATAGAGAATAAGTAGAAAGAGTTGACAGTGGGGGTGTTAAGAAGAAGATTGCATATATAGTTAAGCCATATATACGAAACACATATATGTACTATATACACTCTTAAAATAATATTCTATATTTTAAAGAGAAAAATATTTGGTTGAGATCGTCAAGTAGAGTATCAAAGCACATATCTGTATAAAATTTATACATATATATAGGAGGATATGATTAATCGGGTAGGTGTGGGGGAAGATCATTTAGACATAAGCTGCATTTTAATCGGGTAGGTGTACAGTGCATGCATTGAAAACAAAATTAGCTCAATTTGGATATTAACCCTAGACTACTTAGGGAGGAGAGGGTGAGGGCCGAGTCAAATCTTAGACCACCTTAATTAACAGTCATGAATTAAAAATCACAACAAAATCATTGGCGGTGTCGTTTTTCAAGTATCATGATCAAGTGCGGCTCTGATCTTGAATTTTTGTCAAGTATCTCTTGGCGGTGTCGTTTTTCATCATCATGATCAATGGCGGCTCTGATCTAGAGCTTGCTGATGATCACAGTACAATGTGACCACTACGCAAGAGAAGTTTCGAGAAGGAAGTTAATCATGATCGTGAAAAAACTGGCGGCAGCTTAAAGACTTACATTGTGCACGTGAAAAGACCACAAAATGCACTAAGTGGAGTACTTTCTGATTCACATCAAGACTTGAAAACTCGGAACCAAACATTTTTACCCTATAAAACTACTCCCACAACCACCACCACCACCAGCTCATCAGATCATGATCATGAGCTTCCTCGCTTGGTTCACCCCTACAAGAACGTGGCCACCGGCTTCGCGTCAAGATTGACGCCCGAGGAAGCGAAAGCCTTGGAGAAGAAGGACGGCTTCGTGTCCGCTCAGCTGCAGAAGATCTTCTCTTTGCGCACAACTCACACTCCTAATTTCCTGGGGTTGTTCCAGGGATTAGGATTGTGGAATGACTCGAGATTAGGCCAAGGGGTGATCATCGGAGTTCTTGACTCCGGAATTTGGCCTGACCACCCGTAGTTCAGCGATGAGGGGGTGCCGCCTCCCCCGGCGAAGTGGCGAGGGAATTGTGACTTCAATCGAACTTTGTGCAATAATAAGTTGATTGGAGCAAGGAACTTTGTGACCAGCACTAAAAGTTCGGGAACGACATCATCTGATGGTCAGCCTCCGCTCGATTTGGAGGGACATGGCACGCACACGTCGAGCCCCGCAGGAAACTTAGTCGGGGGCGCCAACACCTTCGGCATTGCCAATGGCACTGCCTCCGGTATGGCGCCTCTTGCACACATTGCCATGTATAGCTAAATATTTAAAATTGTTTTTGATATTTCCATTCCCAAAAGTACTCACACGAATATATTTGTTGAAAGAACAAGAGTCATGAATCAAAGATTTAATGTTAAAAATGAGAAATGAAAATTTGGAACACTAGGTATAAATAAATAAACAAATTATTAGATCAAATTTTAATAGTTTGATTTATAAATAAACCAGACAACTTCTGTATTTTTATTAAGTTACTTCATAAATTAGAATGAGATGATAAATAAAACGTTTGCTAGGGCAAAACAATGTGCCTGAAATATTTCTAAATATCAATCCTCTTGTGTACAGGGTTCGTGACGCGGGCTGTGCAGAGGCCGACATATTGGCGGCGCTTGACGCGCCATCGACGACGGCGTTGATGTCCTGTCACTCTCCCTCGGTGGCGGCTCCGCTCCTTTGTACTGCGACCCGATCCCCGTTGGAGCCTTCGCGGCCATCAAGAAGGGCATCTTCGTCAGCAGCTCCGCAGGGAACTCAGGTCCGGAATACTTCACCTTATCGAACGAAGCTCCATGGATTCTCACTTTCGGAGCCAGCACCATAGACAGGAAGATTAAAGCCGACGTGAAGCTTGAAAACGGAGAAGTCCTCGATGGGGAGTCGCTTAACCAGCCGAAAGATTTTGACTCCTCGAAGCTGTACCCGCTCGTCCACGCCGGCGCAGTGAGCAACAACGAGACGGCGAAGTTTTGTGCGCCTGGATCGCTTCAAAACGCCGACGTGAAAGGGAAGGTGGTGGCCTGCGAGAGAGGAGGAGGCGTCGGAAGAATCGACAAAGGAACAGAGGTGAAAAACGCCGGTGGTTTCGCCATGATTCTCATGAATGACAAACGGGACGGGTTTAGTACTTTAGCAGACGCTCACGTACTTCCCGCCACGCATGTCAGCTTATCAAAGCATACATTAACTCAACCTCTTCTCCTCGGTCCACAATCCTGTTCAAAGGAACAGTGATCGGCGATTCACATGCCCCGTCAGTTTCATCATTCTCATTGCGGGGGCCTAGCGAGGCCAGCATAGGGATACTGAAGCCCGACACCAACGGCCCCGGGGTCAGCATCCTGGCCGCGTGGCCCGTGTCGGTGGACAACTCCACAAGTAGCGGTAAGGCCACGTTCAACATGATCTCCGGCACTTCATATCTTGCCTTCATCTCAACGGGATCGCCGTTCTGCTCAAGAGCTCTCACCCCGATTGGTCCCCCGCCACGATAAAGTCCGCGATAATGACCACTGCCGTCGTGTCAAACATCGGCGGTCGGGCTATCCTAGATGAAAAGGCTTTCCCGGCCGATGTTTTCGCCACAGGGGCAGGACATGTCAACCCCTCAAAGGCGAACAATCCTGGCCCAATCTATAACGTTGCAACGGAAGATTACATTCCTTATCTTTGTGGATTGGGTTACACAGATGAACAAGTCTCGACCGTTACACAAACGACAGTGAAGTGCTCTGAAGTGCAGTCCATACCAGAAGGGCAGCTGAACTACCCTTCTATCGGTATCGTTTTGGGGAAGCAGACGCTGAGTTATTCGAGGACAGTGACTAACGTTGGAGAGGCTAACTCTATCTATACTTTGGAGGTTGACCCAGCTGCAGGGACAGTCATGACTGTAACTCCTAATATGCTTACATTCAGAGAGGTGAACCAGAAGGCTGATTATCTTATTGAGATTTCCCAGGTGATTGGTTTGGGGAGGATTTGAGCAGGGATATTTGGTTTGGAAATCTGATAAGTACTCTGTTAGAAGCCAAATAACTGCCATATTTGCATGCTAGAAGTTTGTGTCGGAAAAGAGAAAAAAATAAACCTAATAAGTTCATTTAGGATTCGACTGTTATGTTCCCCTTATCTGTTTCGTGTCTTAATCAACATTTAGTTTTGAGCTAATTTGTTTGTTAGCCTTTACTTATGAAAAACACAAAAAAAAATTTCAGTTTTTTTTTTTTTTTTTTAAATTAATTTGTTCTCACTGTTGTTGTGTGTTGTCAACTTTTTAGTTCTTTGTTTTCTTCGATTGTGGAACAAACCTTTCGGTATATGAAGTCCAGCTCCAACGTTTAGGCGATTTTCTTCTCTGTAGAATTCTTGCCTAGCTCATCAAATGTTGACTTAAAAAAAAAAATGAAATTCTAGTTTAGGTGTTTGGGTTGAGTTATAAATTAGCTATAACTGTTATAAAGTACTTAAATATATAAATATATATGTATATAACTATAGCGAGAGGGAGAGAGAGAGAGAGACCAATAGCTAAAAGCCAAAATAAAAGCTTGGCTCTGGCCTATTACATGTGATGCATATCTTACTTCTGCTCCAAGATAACTTCCTTAAAAATATTAATTTCTAATGTTTATATGTCGTCTATACATGACAACATAAATATATACTTACATAACTCGTTGGGAAGATATACTATTTTGGCATATCCTTAGAAGCTATTTTGACATCAACACATCATTGTATTCCCTTGAAATGAAGATACAAAACTGTACGCTATTTAGCATAATCCGTAAGAACATTATCTCGAAGCAGTATTAATTAGGTTAATCAGAAAGGATTAGGTCTTAAAATTCATCTCAATTGCTATTCATTGGTTCCCCTTAATCAGCATTAAGAGCTTCTGGCTACTAAACGCAAAAAAAAACCCGCCGCGCCCCCCCCCCCCCTCCCCTCTTTTTCTACTTCTTGACATATTTGATTGGTTGGCTAATTTCAAGTTTTCAAGTCAAAGGGGTTATCATATTTTTACTGTTGTTTTGTTCCCTGTTATTTTTCTCCATGTGGTTAAATTCTAATTAAGGATTAAAAACTGGATTAAAGAACTAGCTAAATGGGAAAGTTCAATTTCATTGGGCAAAACCAGAATGCCTTTGAATTCACCATTTGGCAGTAGAGCAATGTCCCTTTGCACATTTCAGCATTGGTTTAGCCTTCTTGAAAGTTATTATTACAACTCCTCATAAAACAGTGAAAATTAAAGGTCGTGTACTGCCAACTGTTGAATTAGACTTCACCTTTTTCATATTATTTCGGTGCAATAATTAATTTAAAAAAAAAAAAAAAAAAAAAAAAAAAAACAACAACAACAACAACAACACACACACACACACACACAAACACACACACAGCAGTACCTAACTCAATTCTTATTGTTTTGAAAATATCTAGAAGCAAATTAGGAAAATGTTTGTAACACAAATATATTTAGAGAGGAATTTTTTAGAGAAAAGAAATTGAGTAGAAACTTGGGAATATTAGCAAGCAATAACTGGCAACCCTCTTAGCAAAAACTAAAAAATCCAATTAAACTCATACATTCTCTTCCTCATCTACTGTATATATATACGGATTGAAGCGAGTGCAAAAAAATACCAAGCCAGAAACACACAAAGATCCTTCAAAAACATGGAAAAAATCAGCACAAAGATCTTTTTTTTTTTTTTTTTTTTTTTTTTTTTTTGCTTTGTTCGTTTTGTTGTTTTGTGTTTTCCCAACTCTAGGAAACAATGTCACAGAATCACAAGAGGAGATTCCGAACATGGAGAACAGTTTAGAAACCTACTTACTCTACCTCCAGAAGCCGCCGCGCTTAGCTTCGACAAGACTCAGAGCTTTACACAGATGGTACTTACGACAATGGCAAGAGCAAGGCAGGGGTCTCGTATGGTTTACATATACCGAAAGGTGTTCACGGGGTTCGCGGCGAGGCTGATGGAAAAGGAGGCGAAAGATATGAGCGTGAAGGAGGGCATTGTGTCCATCATTCAGGAGGACGTATTGCTTCTGCAAACAACTAGAACTCCGCAATTCTTGGGCCTTTCTCAGGGTGTGGGACTCTGGAAAGAGTCGAACTTGGGGAAAGGGATGATAATCGGAGTGGTGGACACTGGGCTGTTTCCGCAGCATCTTTTGTTCAGCTATGAGAGAATGCCTCCGCTGCCAAAGAAGTGGACAGGGAAGTGTGAGTTTGTCACGGCGAGCTGCAACAACAAGTTCATTGGGGCACGAAACGTGGTAAGATCGTCGGCCAAAGGAGGAGGACTTGTTCTGCCGCCATTCGATGCAGTAGGTCACGGGACGCTCACATCAAGCGCGGCAGCGGTGAATTGCGTGACAGGAGCCAATGTCCTTGGCAACGCCAATGGAACTTTTGGCTCACTTGGCTGTTTACAAAGCGTGCCCACAGGATGGTTGTCCTAAAAGTGCTGTAATAGCAGCCATCGATTTAGCCATTAGAGACGGTGTTGATGTGATTTCCCTGTCTGTATGCTCATTCCCTAAGAAATCTTTCCTCCCAGATGCCAGAAAAATAGCCGCTTTCCAAGCTGTTCAACATGGAATTTTTGTGAGCTACTCTGGAGGCAACGTCGGCCCTTTTGATGGTTCTGTTTCAGGCCCTGCACCTTGGGTTCTCACAGTCGGTGCAAGCACCATTGATCGTAGCATTCTTGCAGTGGCCAAACTTGGAAACCGACAAGAGTACTTTGGTGAATCTCTTTTCTAGCCGGATGACTTCAAGCGCAAGTTACTCCCACTTGTTTACTCCTAATTCTGCCACCCAAAAACGCTTGACAGAGTAGGCGTTGGAGGGAAGATTGTACTTTGCCGGGGGATTGGTGGAAGAAGGCCGGTGCTTTAGCTATGATTGCGATGAACGAAGAATTCGACGGCTTTGGTATCATAGCTGATCTCCATGTTCTCCCGACCACACATGTGAGCTACTCTGCAGGATTGAAAATCAAAGCATACATTAACTCAGCCTCAAAACCAACGGCCACGATTTCCTTTAGAGGAACTGTAATCGGGCAACCTTCTTTGGCTCCAAGGGTGCTATCCTCTTCATCAAGAGGGCCAAACTTGGCGAGTCCCGGGATTCTAAAACCTGACATTCTCGGACCAGGTGGCAACATTCTATCCTCATGAGTGGCATTGCAGCTTTGCTCAAGAGCTCGCACCCCGATTGGTCACCTGCCACCATCAAGTCCGCGATCATGACAACAGCCGATGTGAAGAATCTAAGAGGAACGCCAATTCTCCATCACAATTCTCGTCCAGCCGACCTATTTGCCACCAGCTCAGGCCATGTCAACCCTGCAAAAGCAAACGCCCAGGCCTTATTTACGACATCCAACCCGATGACTATGTTCCTTACCTGTGTGGCTTGAAGTACACAGACAATGAGATACAAGTCATAACACAGAAAAAACTGAAGTGCTTAGAAATGAAGAGCCTAGCAGAGGCTCAACTGAACTACCCTTCATTTTTGATTGCGTTGGGTCCCACTTCAAAGCCCTCAGACATACTCAAGAACTGTGACCAATGTGGGCCCACCTAGCTCAACTTATAAAGTGAAAGTTGTCTCCAAGAGGAGTTAGTGTCAAGGTCATGCCTGAGGTGATCAAATTCACTGAGGTGAGGCAAAAAGCAACTTACAATGTCACATTTAGCCTGAGAGGTTATAGAAGCAAAAAAATAATGGTGCTGAGCAATTTGGGCAAGGATTTCTGAAGTGGTTTCTTCTGAGCATAGTATTAGGAGCCCAATATCAGTTATGTTTTGAGTGATAAATAACGTTTATACATGTGTGTGTGTGTGTGTGTGTGTGTGTGTGTGTGTGTG
>JAFMPE010088197.1:1270-14913 GCA_024759925.1 Ficus religiosa
AAATCAATTTATTTCCAAATATTTAAAATATAGGTGGTTCTTGAAATGCACTCAATTATTTATTTATTTATTTATATAGAGAGAAGAATCCAAGTTAAAAAAAAAAAGCCCAAAAATTTCCAAACTCCATGCCAACCAGAAGTGGTGACCAGAGTTCAGTTAAGGTTGGTCAACAAGACAATAGAGTAATTTGACCCTGTGGGTAATGATAAAACCACCCACAGCGGGCCACAGACAAAACTAAAAAAAAAAAAAAAAAAAAAGAAAAGAAAAGAAAAGAAAAAAGGCACACATATATTTACATATATTTATAAACACACACACTACTGTTTGCTTCATCATTGTTCACTAATGCCTTGCGTGCACTCCTTCCATCTCTCACGCACGTATCAAGTTAGGAACAGCAACAACAACAACAACTCCCAGTGGCTTTCTTTTTATTTCTCCCTCCAACCAGGGTCATTTCCGTCAAATTAGCCTCTATATAGTCTCTCCCTCCGTGCACTCGCCAAGTTTCTCCTCTCAATTCTCGTTTCCACTCTCTCTCTCTCTCTCTCCCTCTCTTCGTCGTCTCCGACAGACTTTCCGACAATCACACAGACACTTCCTCTTCCTCTTTGATCTGCGTCTTCTGAGCTTCTCTCTTCGTCTATCCCTCTCTCTCTCTTTCTCTCTCTCTCTCTGTAAGTTTCCGCTTCAGATTTTTAATATTTGGTTTTCGAGCTGGTTTTTTTTTCCTTGTATTATGCTATGAAAGTACGATCTTTCGCGTTTGATTTCGATTTTTTTGTTATGTTTTATATTGTGTTCTGTCTTTCAATTTCCTTCATTTTTGATTTCCTTTCTGAGGATGTTTTCTTTGTTTAATTAGCTCTGAATTGCCCATTTTTGTTACTGTTCACGATTATCTTTATTCGGAAATGTTGCTATGTTTGTTTCCCAAGAAAATATAAGCAGATAACCGGTTAATTCGACTTTAGATCTATCATCTTATGCTGTTCTGGCTTGGAAAATCATTTTCTAAGTAATTGAGCTGAATAATTGCGATTAATACAGGTTTACACAGCGTAAATTGTTAAATTTCTGAATTTTGACTCTAATTTTTTGAGAAATTATTATTGCAGGGTTTTTGGAATAGGGATTTGGAACGGTGGTGGAGATCTGTAGGGTTCTGTTTTGTGGGTGTGAACTGAAACAGTATGCGGTGGTGGCTCACTCTGTCTGTTGATGTTTTCCGCAAAGTCATCTCTTTGAACTTGTATTGTAAAGTAATTCTGTAATCTCTCCTTTTTCCAATTTTGAAGTCCCTTTTCGAAATCTCTCTGACTTTATTACCACAGTTTTTTCTCCCATGGGGTCCAGATTTTTCATCGTTGTTCCTTGCTATGTCCGGCAGATTAGCTGAACATTAGCACACTGCTTTCTTTACCCATTACCCGCCTCGAATCCGTTGTCGTTTTTCCTTTTCCAGTAGTTAGTTTGGCTGAAATTAGAGGTTTATTTTGAGTAGTAGCGCTGACGTTTGCTCTTGGTGGTAAAACCCTCCTAGTGTTTCCAAATTTTCTGGTTATCTTTTTTGATTCCCTTTTGTTCTATTTAGCCAAAGTCTGGTTTTTGCGTATTTTTACCTTGAGTGTTGGAAATATTGTCCTTGGAAGAAGATTGTGTTTTTCTACATAATATTGAAGGGTTGGAAAGTAGTGATGGTGTGCCAAGCAGCGAGTCAAACAAGATTTCGGGCATTGAAACATGAAAATGGGATTGCCGGGAGCGCCACCATTATAGTTAGAGTTATAGCATGCTTTCAACCTCTCCAGGACTGCCAGGTTAGTGAAAAAGATAAAATTTACTGTTCCTAATCTTTCTTTTTAGAAGGGATCATTAGTTGTTACCTTTTGATTTCATCGGTTAGACTCGGAAGATTCCTTGCTGTATTTTGTTTATTGGTCGTGATATGCTTCCTAATGATTTTTGCTTCGTGGGTGTTTCTTCAGGCTGAGTATTTCCGTCATTTGCTAAAACCTGTTACGTAGAAAAAGTATCCGCCTTTTGTGTTCAAGTTAAGCTGGAGTATTTAGTTATTTTCCTTGTTGGTCAAAGAAAGAGAAAGTAATCAGCTTCTAGTTGTACATACATCCTTCTGGGTATGCTTTACTTTCTAACGCTCCATTCTTCGTTCGTGTAATTTCTTTAAGCTGTTAAGTTGTGATCTTGACGAGTTTTATGGCTTATTCCCTAGGTAATTGTTTTGGTTGAATGGGTGAAGATTGTGGAACTTGGCATCCTCAGCTGCACTTTAATTGGCAATCACCCTATCTGAATTCCTCGGGTGCCCCATTGGACTTGGGGCTGTCTGCGTATATGAACCCGAGCACAAATACGATATCCACAAATGGTGCTTTTCCGGCATATGCGTTGTCGGAGGCTCCTAATGTGCGGGCCGGCCAAGCAAATGAACCCCACGGTTGGTTTTATTGCTTGCCCCGCTTCGGGCAGGCTTTCACGCCTGCTCCAACCTCCATTATCAAAGAGGAGAAACTTCCTGCCTGCGATAAGGAAAGTTGTCGGGAGACCCTGAAACCAAATGGCGAGCCTGAATGTGCTCAGAAGAAATTTCTTGTTGTTGATCATTCAGGGGACCAAACAACTTTAATCTTTAGTTCTGGTGTCGGTGCTTCTGTTCGCTGTCTTGCATCTTGGAAGCGTCCTAATGGCTCTTATAATCTGTGTACAGAAGATGCTAGAACTGAAAGAGTCTTGAAAAATCTCTCTGAACCAATTTTGACCGATGAATTTAACGACAACAATGAAAATGGTGGGGAGAGTGAGATGCGTGAAGACTCAGAAGAACTTGATGCCTTGCTTTACTCGGACGATGAAGATGATGGTGATTCTGCCGAGGATGATGAAGTCACTAGCACAGGTCATTCACCCAGTACAGTGATATCGTATGATAAGCAAGATTGGTTTGAGGGAAGCACTGATGAAGTTGCTGGTTACGTTGGAACCACAAAGAAGCGGAAGCTTATCGATGGAGGTTATGATGATAAACCATTCCTTATGGACACTGCAAGTTCTGTCAAACGGTACAGATCGATAGAGTTAGAGGATGATGCAGAATCTAGTCATGCCAACCAAAAAAGATCCGGATTGAGAGAGATTGATTTCTTGTCCAGCTCCAGCAACAAGAAAATGAGAAAGGAGAAGATTCGGGAAACAGTAAGCATTCTGCAGGGCATAATACCTGATGGCAAGGGCAAAGACGCAATTCTGGTCCTCGATGAAGCCATCCAGTACTTGAAATACTTAAAGCTCAGGGCTAAAGCTTTTGGAATTGATGCTCTTTGAATTTCAGTTTGTCTGTGTGGTGGTGTGTTGTACTTGTAGTTTTTTTACATTAGCAGTTCTTGATTAGAAGTCCATAAAGGGTCTATGCCGAATAAGTCCAGTACATACGCGTTAGCCATGGACACGAGTTTCCAGAGTTGGCCAATGATAAACGCATTTGACAGAGGAGGAAAGCCTGAACCCCTTTTGAATGTTTTTTTCTTCAATGAATAGATCAGAAATTTCGCCAGTTTCTGCTTGTATGGTCCTTGATCGCCTTCAAGTTAGACTCATTAGTGTCTGAAGGGTGGATTTTAGAGAATGTATCACTCGCGTTTTGGGCATGAAAGTGATTCTGTGGTTAGCGAAGACTTGTAGTTGATCCCAGCAAAGACCGAGAGTGGTATCGGCGCACGCCCCGTCGCTGTCTTGGGGCCCTTTTATTTTCATTCTCTTTCATCAGCCCTTTGGGTATTTTCTTGTCAAATCCAACTTTTTGTGTGGGGCTTTCATGTTCTTCCGATGCATCAAAAACTTTGCACGAGCAAAAGCTGGTTTCTCCTTTCCGTCATGCAACTTGCGAAGGGGCCCAAGTTCCCGATCATCACCATCCCAGCTTTTGCTTTTCATCCGGTTTGTGGCAAAGAGAAAGAAACCGACTCAAGTTAAAATGGTATCGTGCGCTGTCATTTGCTTGCTGGAAAAACTCGTATTCAGCTTTGAGTTTGTTACTGAGAGGTAGATGTTATTATTGATATTGTTGTTGTTAAAATGTTGCTGTTGTGGGTCTCGGTTTGATGAAAGCTTTTGTTTTGATGGGATTTAATCTTTTGCGTTGGCCGTATGTCTCTGTACTTACGTCGCATGCTATCATTTATTGTCCGAGACAGCGATATATTTGCATATTTTTTTATTCCTTTGCTCTTCTATTTTGTTGCTCATGAGAGAGAGAGAAAGAGAGAGAGAGAGAGAGTCTCTCTCTCCAATGGATATACGATACACAGTTAGCGTGGTAAGGGGACCACAAAAAATTCATTATTAGTGAGAAGCATTTCATTTCATGCATTAGAGACGCTGAGATTCAGACGCACGAGTAGAGGAAAGTAGTCAAATTATGTGGTGGTGGATCTGGAAATGGAAACCAGCGTGTAATGGCCTGTTTTTCGTCTTATATTCTTTTTTGTGGCATTTGTTTGGTTTTTCACATTTTGTCATGCGTGACGTGGGGGGAAAAAGAAAAAACCCTATTGCATTTATTTGTATTTTCATACTTTTTTTTTTTTTGAAAAATTTATTTTGATATGATTTTGATTAGATATAACTTTTACAAACGAACGACCAAATATTTCGTTAGTTTTGCATTTGCATGTGAAGTTCTACGCTATGATTGAGGAGCTATGTTTGAGGAAAGGTTTGGAGAGGAAAGAAAGGGAATTGAAAGAGAATCACATGGTTCGTATGAAAAACTACACGCATTAGAGGATATTTCAACAACAAACCACCCTAATGAGATAAAGTGGTTTGGTTAGCTTTTTGCATATGGAAAACAAACCAACATCTTTCTCTCTCCGCGTTATTCTAAAGGGGAGCTAAAAGGTTGGAGGTTGGCGACGAATATACTCTCACCTAATTTGCGTTTTCGGAGTATCCATTTTCCATGGTCATTTCAACATGTTCTCTCATTCTAGGCACACACACACACACACACACCCCACTTTTGTGAAAGTTGTGGTTGTGTTTGATCAAGTTCAAAAAGAAATTCTTCAAATTTTTAGAATGGAATTTTTCGACTTTTGTCACGCTGAGGATAAAAACCGTGTCTTTCTCACAATGTGAAAAGAAGGAAAAAAAAAAAAAAAAGGGAAAAGAAAAAAGAAAATGATTCGTGACTAAAGATATGTGGTCCTTGGATCAACTTTGATAAGTTAGCATTAAAATGTTGCATGAATTTGCTTTCTTGTAAATTACTACTCGATTAAAGATCTCCCCCCCCCCCCCCCCCCCAACCTTTTTGGATCAAAACTGGTATATAAATCCCTTGAACTTTAAAACGTTAACAAACACAGCCCTTCTGTTTAAATTCCAGCTGATATGGCGTTAGCTAAGCTAAAAATATTAATTATTAGAGAAATCAGTTATAAAACCCAAACTATTTCAATAAAAATAAATAAAACTCTTTTTTATTTTTTTAGATCTCTCTGTTTGTTTGTGTTTCTCAAAAAATTTGATGATTCTAATATTTTTTATGTGAAAAGACCCCTCCATTCCCACACTTTCGATCGGTTTTCCTTGCCTTTTCTTCTCGTCTTCCTCCCTCCTAAATTAAAAATTATAATAAAAACCGTAGCAAAACTATTATTGCATTCTCATCGGTACATCATAAATGAGACACTAATGTTTGGTTATAGGGTTCAAACCCTACGATTACAATTCAAATTTCTTTTTTTTTTTCATCAGCTTCACCATTTACAAAATTTTGTAACTTAAACTTAAAAGTCCATAACTTTACATAAACAAGTTCAAATAAGATATATTTTTTTAAAATTGCATATAATTTTGAGACGAACGAAACAAGCTCCATATTGATATATTTTATTTTTCCAAACACATTTCAGGTTTTTATAGTTTTTAACTCTAGCACCGTTTCGATAAATACACAATAAATTTAAACATAAATTTTACAATCCAAACATTAGCACTAAACACATGCATTAGAAGGAACAAATTATTCAAACATTAACCAAAATAAAACACATATAGTATGTGTATTTACCGAGAAGGAAGAATGGGAGTCAATTCCTTGTATGTTCTTTTCCCCCTTTAAAATAGGAGCAAAATTGGTGTTGTAAAATATTATATCAACAATATATATAATAATAACAATCTAAATTAATTATTATTTATACACATTTTTGTACTAATCAAATAGGCCCATTTATCCTTGTCTAAGTTGGTTTTAATCCCACTTAAGGGTTTCAAATTGGCTTGTCAAGATAAATGAATGATGAAGAAGTATCAAAGTAAACCCAATCTCTTACCTTAGGTAAACCAAAGTATATCCACCATAGGTGATAGCCCAAAAAAGCCCATCTTTTCTCTATAGTGGCCCTAAAGACTAAAAAGAGTTGATTCTAGAAGCTTCCTATAACTGTGTCAGCCACTCTAGAGACTGGTGCAATTCTTTCACATTTCTTTGACCAGTCTCCATAGGACTCTTTGGTCTCGCTCCGGAGGCAAGATGTTTGTCCATATTTGGGGTTGGTTGGCCTTGGCAAGCCACCCATTCCAGAGATGGAAAACAAGCCTCTGGAAGCTTAGAAGCTTCTGAGAAACATTGTAAGTTTGACCAGCTAGTCCCCATCACTTCCCATTTCTAGTGTTTCATGAAGTCCAAACACACAACTGTCATTCCTTGGATGCTAGAAATAGAATGGAGTGTGTCAGAGGCACTTTAGAGCCTATGAGCTTTCTGTCTCAAACTACCTCCAAAATGGCTCAAGACTTCCCCTCTAAGTAGCTCCCCTTCCTCCAGAGCAAGGCATTCATCCAGACCACACCAATATTCACAAAAAACACGAAAACACATTTTTGCCAGCTTAAGCATGAGTATTCTCATCTCTCTCCATCAGAAAACCACCCAGAAATTCATCTTCTACTAGAAACTCCATTATATTCATCAAGTTCTTCATTTTTAAAATATTTTCAAGAATCGCCAAAGCCCATCTCCTAAAGTAACTCGTGTTCGTCTCCGGAGTGACCTTAAGCCACTTCTAAAAACACTCTAGAGATAGCAACCCATATTTGGCTTACTCTACCTAAATCTCCATTAACTATTCGATTACTTCTCTCACTTTTGTTTGATCTCACCGTTTTCTCTTTTAGTTAATTCTCTTGTGTTATTGCAAGTTCTTTTTGGTGATTTGCCAACGAAGGATGCCTTGGGAACCCTCCTTATTCGATTTTCTTCGAGTCTAATTGGACCCAAATCATGATGGAGGCCTTACTCTAGTTTTTTTGCTCCAAATTTTCAACATCTTCGGCCACGTTGAATCCATCATAAGCCAATCAAATATCATCCATCGACACCCCCGACACGTCACTAATCGAATCTACCGAGCCCCATTGACAATTATTTTAGTTATCAAATATAATATATTTTCTTAATTATTATTTACTTTATGAGAAAAAAGTAAAAACTTTATTTTTTTATTATAATAAAATAATTTACACCTATTTTTCATATTTTATTTAATTTATTTCAAGTTTCTACGTTTTATTTTAATTTTTTTAAAAACAAAAATAGTACACAACTTATATTTATTATTATTATTTAATTTGATGAAAGGGAGATTCAAATTCTTCACTAGTG
The DNA here is from genome assembly GCA_024759925.1 of Ficus religiosa. Lineage (NCBI taxonomy): Eukaryota > Viridiplantae > Streptophyta > Magnoliopsida > Rosales > Moraceae > Ficus > Ficus religiosa. The sequence continues at coordinate 8,967 of JAFMPE010088197.1, forward strand.
AAATCATATATGTAAATATCACTATATTATATTGTAAGTATATATTTATTGTTTTTTTATGGAAAATAATACCAAATAGCATAGTTATACACACTAATGGAAGATAATAGCACATTTTCAAATGCAAGGAAAAAAATAGCATACTTTGTTTATCTTTTTTTTTTTCTTTTCTAAATTCCATATCTGCCCCTGGCTTATACTATCCTCTTGTTTTTGTTTTGTTTTGTGTTTTTTTCCCCCTCTTTCTCTTCGCTCGTCCATTGACGGCGACAAGCTTCGTGATGCTCCCGTCGGAGATGAGGATGAACTGCCGGAGATCTGATGCGGAGCCACGGTATTGATCACGACTGCTTGCGATTTTACCATCGACGACGGAGGCAATCTCTGGAGTCGCGAGGAACGGACGTATACGATGTCGAGGCCTCGCGTTTCAAGCGTTCCCTCAAGCTCGTGACGTCGCTGGTGACTACGTCGGAAACACGAGCTTCAAATCCGTCACGGCTTTTCCAGATCTCGATCTTCCAACAGTGAGGATTCGCTATCTCCTAACGGTTCAGGAGTTTCATCGGACGTCGCTGGTGCTCATGGCGAAATTGCGACGACGGTATCGACCTTGCAGGAGTTGTCGGCATCAGGTTCTCGACTCCGGCGACGGGAGGTGTGCTCAATGACGAGACGGAAGATGTCTGGTGGCGATGGCAATTTTCGACGACGTTCGGTACGACTGACGATGTCCAGCAATGATGGGGGTACTTCGGTAATTTTGATAGGAAAATGCTATTATTTTCCATGTTTTTAAAATCCTGATATTATTTTCGATTCCTTCCCCCAAAATATGCTATTTTCTTCTTTTTCCCGTTTTTTATTTGGAAACATAACTAAAGGCTGATATATAAAAATGATGGTTCGTTTGGTGAATGAGTTGAGTTTGAAAATTTTAAATTTGAGTTGAAAATTTTAAGTTTGAGTTGAAAATTTTTGTTGAATTTTCAGAAAAAACAAAAACTTTTTCAGAAAAAGACAAAAATTAAGATAAAAAAGTATATTTTAGTTTAAAATGGACTTGATTACCAGACAAGCCCTAAATTTACAATCGTAGACACATCATTAAATCATCATCACATCAAGATGAACGACGCTTAGACCCTTACGCAACACTATAACCACCTGAACCAACACATACAAAATCATTACCTCATTCGCCTCCTCCCCCACCTTGTTTTTTTTCCTTCGCATTCATAATATCATTCATAAATTTTATAACATAATTGATGCCCAAAATTTGACACAGCTCACGCCTAATCTACATCTAGCAATGTGGGCTAACAAGCAGTATATGGACCTAAGCCACATTTTGGGGATCTTTAGGTGAGCTGTGATTTTGAAGGTCAAGAAACATATATGAGCTTATTTATCTGGTCCAATTAAACTCTTTGTCAACTTAGGAGGCATCGAGTCTATGAAAATTAGAATAATATGCGTTGTGAAAAACCTTAAAACTATCCCAAAATACTTAGCCTAATTACATTAGCCCAAATAAAGCTTAAACAAGCCCATTAAACTCTATAGAAGCCCAAGGAATATCCCCATAATATTTTCCTATTTTCCTTCTAAAGAGGAGTTTAATAATTTGTTGTTTAGATATTAACCATTAACTAATTAGGCAAAACATCTAATGCTGAAAATGATTTTCATCTCCAAAACACCTAAAAACATCCACCCGAGGTAGCAGCTACCCAACTACTTTCCCTAGTTGTCTCTTAGCTAGAAAACCCACTTTGAATAGATTCAAATCCCATAGGAGGGAATTTCTCCCGCTTCTGGAGCTTTTTATATCTGGAAAACTAAGCAGTTATGGTCAAATGACTCCCCAACTATGAGTTTCAAAGGGAAACTCTTCCAACCAAACTAGAAGCTCTTAGTTGTCATCACTGGCCTATAAATACTCCATTATTTGCACTCTAAAACACATCCTCATATCATAAAAAGGCTATTAGACACTTTCAACCCCTTTCGACACTTTTAATAACCATCTCATTCACCATTAACAGCCAAGAGAGTAGACATTCTCTATCTCAGGTGACTCCATTGACAGAGGCACACCTGAAGCATGAAACCATCACAACCACCATCACAAGAGTAATATTTCTCTCACTATTCCTTACCCATAATAAATGCCCAGTAGAGAATACCCTCTCCAACACACCTTAACTTCCGATGACATCTCCGACTGCAGAGAACCTCCGGAATAGATGTTCAAAAGTATGCAATCACTTCAATACCATTCATTCCTACTCTAGAATATACCATCTTTAGCCTCTTAAATACTATTAGAAACCTTATGCCTCACGTTTCATTTACCATTCACGACCAAGAAGGAAGACCCTCTCTAACTATATCATTCTGCCAACAAAGGAACACCTGAAGTACAGAGCCACCCTTAGACACTCCACATTTCAAACCTTGCATAAAATCATAACAAGACCACATATTCAAACCCTCATACTAAGTAGCAAACAAACCTTCCATTCACCAAAAACATCTCTTCGCAAACCACTCATGTTCCTCTTTGACACCATATGTTCATCACAAGATCTTCTTTATTGAGAAGTCTTCATCCACACAGGGTCTGAATCGCAATGGGTGTTGGCCTCATAATTGTCTTTCTTAGGGTCATCGAGGTTTAGCTCATTCCAACCGAGATCAACATTGTGGCTTGTAAGAGAGAGTATTGCGAACACACCTACTGGTTGTTCGGGTGTTTGACCTCCCAAAGTAGCTCGCAGTACCTCCGACAACACATTTCCTTGATGCCAACTAGACGCCAACTGGACCAGCTAAAGGAAGCCACAAACACCATCCTTCCACACAAGCACAGCCATCACAAAAGAGCCCCATCAACCCCTTACACAAGTTTCATTTGCCTTTTTCCTTAAAAAAAAAAAAAAAAAAGTTTCATTTGCTCTCGTGTCACCACACCAAAAATTCTCCCCTATATAAATACAGTCATAAAAATTATTATATAAATCATTATTCCAAGAAGTACTTACTTGATTGAAACCCAAAAAATGGCGAAAATAAAAATTATATAAAAATAAATAAATATAGGAAAGAAACAAAGGAGATTGTAGAAGGATCGGAAACCGCCCTTCTTCTGCAAAATTCTCGCCGAGATTGCTTTGCTAGGGCTTTTCCTAGCTCTCTTCGCCGTCTTCAATGGAGTCGTGGGGCTTTCACGACGGTAACATCCACGATTTGCTTCAGAGACGATACGTCGACGGCCGACAGGTTTTTTTTTCGTGTCTCCTCTCTTCTCGTTAATTAAAGCTTTTTTTTTTTTTTTAATTAACTTGTTTCTGATCATAATCCGGTATTTCCTTTGCTGTTATGCATGATTTGCTTGGTGAAATTCACTTCCTGTGTGCTGTTTCGAGGAGAAGAACAGTGCAATTTAATTGGTTTCGAATGCGATTGGAACTTCTTTCGTTTAATTCATAATTTGTGTGTGTGTGTGTGTTTTTAATTTGTTAATTGAAGTGAAAATTGAGTTTGGGAGGACCACAGTTTGCATTGCAGGCTAGCAAATTGCTAAATAATTAGTTCGGAATTTTACTTTAATGAAATGTGCCAATTCCCCCCCGACACCCAAAAAAAAAAAAAAAAAAAAAATGTATATTGCAAGTTTCGCACATGTTTGAAATTCGGAAAGGATAAAGTAGGGGCAAAAGGTTTTTTTTTTGGGCTTAATCATTTATATTCAATTCCACGTTGTTGTTTAAATGTCTCTAGGCGAGGCATTGGAAATATAAAGCCTGCTTAGAAAATGAATTTGATGCGTTTTCCTGAGCTTGAATATTGAATGGTTAGGTTTCGACTTGATTCAAATTTATGTTAATTATAAGCTGGGGATAAAGAAGTAAACTTGTTGATTCTGGATTTTGGTGGGCTTCATTGTAAGCTCAAATAATTTTAGGAACGGACTTAGTTCAAATTGCGGTAACGTGGTTTTTCAATATGTTTCAGTTTTATTGGGTAGTACGGTATAGCTTGCTTTGGTGGACTAGAATTAATTGTTTTTTCAATCATCTTGGTATATATCTTATAGATTTCTTATTGATTCTGCTGAAATGCTTCTTTAATCTTTGTGTTTATGTAGGATGTAAATCGCAGTCTGCAGATGCACTCTTCATTGATACGACGGCTTTCTCAGGAAAAAGAATTGGAGGTTGGTCTAACCTTTTGTTTCATTCTATATGATAGTGAGAATTTCTTTTTCTATATTTTTTTAGTCTTATATGTGTATATATATATATATATGTACGTATTAGGTGGCTTTCATTCCTTCATTTTTGGCATATTACTTTACCATTCTATCATCGAGATGTTTCATTGCCATTTCTAAATTGTTCTGTTATAATTTACAATAAGTTGGAGGTGTCCAGTTGGAGGTGTATAATAAATATAGACCTTAGAAGCGGAGAGGTCCAGAGAATATCCTGGCAAAGGGAACTCCTTGGAATATGAAAATAGAAGTTCTGGCAATAGTAAATAATCTAAGTTAATGATTGCAAGTTCTAATTTACGACTATAAAATCTTCATATGTTTTGCCCCCAGATGTTTCCATAGGTACATCATTTTAGTTTCTGCTTAAAGGCTATTTGACGTGGATGAAATGTGTGATTGTTTCTATTTTTAATTGATTGATGGTTAGTAATTTTCTTTCTGTACAACTCACATGTTGGAAATTACCAAGTTGGCTTTTGCTGTTTTTCATGGTGCATCTACATAGTCTCTTGCTGCCGTTTAAAGTGCATGCTATAAAGTTACGTATTTGCTGCTTTTCCATGTTTGACGAAGCTGCCCACCCAACTAAATTCTTCATTTGTCTCTTATGAATTCATAAAGTTGGGAATAGTTTTAAAAGAGTGCCCTTGATCGAGATAGGCAGTAATTTTTAGCTGATTACGAATTTTGTGCTGTTGTATTTCAAAAATTATCCTGTAAGATTTTCACTCTCTATTTACAGGGGCATCAAGGTTGTGTTAATGCTATTTCTTGGAATTCCAGCGGGTCACTTTTGATATCTGGGTCAGATGATACACGGGTATGCATTTAGTATTTTTCTTTCACAATATTTATAGTAAACACATAGCACGTATATAGCAGAAAAAACTTATATTTTTAGTTCCCTAAGGACATTAGATATTTGAAAAGATAGCCTTCCAGTTCGGGGTCTGATTCATAATTCAAGGACTTGCGTGGGATTTACCTGTTCGTGGGAATGGATTGATTAATGCACTAGGATTTTGCTTCTTTTAACAATAAGAACAAGGTTTTTAGGTTGGGAGAGTTGTGGGCCAAATGCTAATTTACTGATACATGTGAGGAGCGTTCTGATAAAGAAGTGTCGTTTTTTCACCTCTTTTGTAGCTGCATAAGCATATGTGAAATTCACACACTGTTTTAGAATATCATTAATGCTTCGATTTTTGTACTATCCCTGCAGATTAATTTATGGAGCTACTCAAATAGGAACCTTTTACATTCTATAGACACTGGGCACTGTGCAAACATATTTTGTACAAAATTCATCCCTGAAACTGGTGATGAACTTGTGGCCTCTGGAGCAGGAGATGCAGAAGTAATATTTTTATAATTGAAATTTCTATGGAACATATTATGTGCTTGCATTTGAACTCTATCCTTATGTTGCAATTACTGGCTTTTTTGCAGGTTCGATTGTTTAACTTATCTCGATTAAATGGGAGAGGATCTGACAACAATATTATTTCTCCTTCAGCTCTGTACCAATGCCACACAAGAAGGGTTAAAAAATTAGCTGTAAGATTTTATCAAGTTGAAAATACAATTTGTTGAATAGAACTTTTCTTGTTTGAGAACTTCCCTTTGCTTCACAAAAGGTTACTGGTTTTTATTTATTTATTT
>JAFMPE010088308.1:430-14068 GCA_024759925.1 Ficus religiosa
CATCCAATGTTTAACACGGATTGTTTTTCGCCCACCACATGCTCCATGAAATGCCAAAATGGTTTTTTTTGTTAGATGATGATATGAAAATTGATGCATGTAGAGTGTGTTCGGTTTTTTAGTTGTTACACTAAGTTTTTGTGAATGTTGTGGACGATTTTGGTGCAAGTTTTGGTGCATATTGTGGACGGTTCTCGCTAAAAACCGTCGTATAATGTGTTCATTACACGACGGTTTTAGCAAAAAACCATCATGTAATGCCTAATGTCATTCAAAAAACCCAAAAAAAAAAAAAAATAGGTGGGATTACATGACGGTTTTTTGCGAGAACCGTCATGTAATGTAGCACATTACATGACGGTTTTGCTAAAAACCGTCGTGTAATCCCAAAAAAAAAAAATTTTTTTTTGGGTTTTTTGAAAGACAAAGGGCATTACACGACGGTTTAGATCAAAACCGTCGTATAATATCGACATTACACGACGGTTTTAGTCAAAAATCGTCGTGTAAGGTAGGTAAATTGCCGTTTCCTACTGTTATATTTCTTGTTTCGACGACGGTTTTTAACCGTCGTGTAATATTGAGATACCACGACGGTTTTATCACCGTCGTGGTATCTTTGACAATGCTGGATTACACAACGGTTGTCTAACCGTCATGTAAACTTTACACGATGGTAAATAACCGTCGTGTAATCAACAATTTTTACTAGTGCCAATAGCTAAAATAGAAGTTCTTGCTGGTGGTATAAAATAGAAAGTCCTATCGTAAAAATTCAAAAAAAAAAAAAAGAAGTTTAGTTCATGAAAACCTACCTTTATGTTTATTTTGAGCTAGATATTATGTTTTTTTTTTTTTAAATAAATATTGAAGAAGGAATTAGTAGCTATATCAAAACATCTCGACTAGGTCGGTATCCTTATTACACCCTCATTATCCACACGGGGTATTTTTCTTTATGTTTTTCCTTCAATGTCAGTTTTTTAGCTCGTTTTGTGCCTTCCATTATTGAAACAATGCAGTCTTGCTTGAAGATGGTTAGAAAAATTCACCGAAGACTTACAGTGAAGTTTAGTTTTCCGGTAGTATAGCGAAGATTTACACCGAAGACACAGAACTACTCTAGTTAGAGATTAGATTATTCAGATCTAGTTGAATGGTTAAAATAACAATTCTTACCATAGTACAAAATAGAAAGTCCTATCATAAAAATTTAGGAAAAAAAAAAGTTTAGTTCATGAAAACCTACCTTAATAATTATTTTGTGTTGGTTATTATGTTTTTTTGGTTTTTTTTTTTAATTTTATAAATAAGTACTGAAAAATAAATTAATACGTGTATCAAGACATTTGGACTACATCGGTTCTCCTATAACACTCTTGTTATCTACACGTCTCACGTGGTACTTTTCTTTATGTTTTTCCTCCATTGTCAGCTTTTTAGCTCGTCCTGCGCTTTTCCATAACTCAAATAATGCAGTCTTGCCTGAAGATGGTTAGCAAATTTCACCGAAGACTTACAGCGAAGACTAGGGCCTTTGAATAAATATGTGAATGAAGCAGAAAAAACAAGACAAAAACGGCACAGTTCACGTTGTACTCACAAATCAGATCATGGAATAATTTATAATCCAATGGGTAGAAAGCAGTTTTTAATTGTAGTAATTAAAAAAAAAAAAAGAAAAGAAAAGAAAAGAAAAGAAAAATATACAAGATTTGGAACAAGCTGTTTCTATGCCTAAGAAGTCTTCAGAGTACCTAGGCTAGGTCTTTAACACGGTAGATATTCCCCTTCCCTCCTTAAATAAATTTTTAAAAAAATTTTAAAGAGACTTGTTTTGTTGGTGTCATCAAATTGTGAGTTTTGGCCCTATTCCATTATAGTGTACCCTAATGATGTTCAGTCGTTATTTATTTTACTACCCAGCAACAAGGCACAAAAAACACTCCAAATATTTTGTGTAAGTACCACTGTGATTTTTTGTTGCCACAAATGAAAATGCAAATTTTTGCTTTGGGACACAAATATTTAGTGTGAATAGTCACAAATCAAACCACTAATTAATTTATTTAACGGTTAAAAAACAGTTTCTACCTGTAATGAAAAATGACAGTTTCTATGCTAAAAAATTCCCCTTTCCTCCCTTTTTTAAAATTTTTTAATTTTTAGCAAGACCTGTTTTTTTAATCTGTTTTACTTCCACAATGGGTTTTCAAGTTCATTTTATCTGTGATTAGCGAATATAAAAAAATCAAAATACTGTTGGATCTCTTATTTCACAGAATTGATAAGAACTATTTTTTTAATTGTTCGATTAATTTTTTGTGGCATGATCTATTTGAAAAATTTACAGAGCGCAACACAGAACTACAATCATAGATTAGATTGAAATTCAATCCAATTGCTAAAATAGAAGTTCTTACCAGTGATACAGAATAAAAAGTCCTATCGTAAAAATTGAAAAAAAAAAAAGTTTAGTTCATCAAAACCTACCTTATTAATATTTATTTTGAGCTAGTTATTATGTTTTTTTAAAATAAATATTGAAGAAGGAATTAGGACCTATATCAAAAAATATCGACTAGGTCGGTACCCCTATTACCCCCTCATTAACCACACATCTCACGGGGTATTTTTCTTTATGTTTTTCGTTCAGTTTCAGCTTTTCAGCTCGTTTTGCACCTTTCCATTACTCAAACGCTGCAGTCTTGCTTGAAGATGGTTAGCAAAATTCACCGAAGACTTACAGCAAAGTTTAGTTTACTGGTAGGATAGCAGAGACTTACATCGTAGATACAGAACTACTCTAGTCGTAGATTAGACTGTTCAGATTTAGTTGAATAGCTAAAATAAGAGTTCTTACCGTAATACAAAAGAGAGTCCTATAGTAAAAATTTAGGAAAAAAAAGTTTAGTTCATGAAAAACCTACCTTTATATTTATTTTGTGCTAGTTATTATGTTTTTTTGTTTTTTGTTTTAAATAAATACTAAAGAAAAAATTAATAGATATATCAAGACATCTCGACCAGATCGATGCCGTAACACCCTTATTATCAACACATCTCACGTGGTATTTTGCTTTATGTTTTTCCTTCAGTGGCAGCTTTTTAGCTCGTCTTGCGCTTTTCCATAACTCAACGATGCGGTCTTGCTTGAAGATGGTTAGCAAATTTCACCGAAGACTTACAGCGAAGACTGGGACCTTTGAATGATGTGAATGAAGCAGAAAAAGCAAGACAAAAACGGTACAGTTCACGTGGTTCTCACAAATTTCATGCAGTACTCACAAATCAGACCATGGAATAATTTATAATCCAACGGGTAAATATACCAGACTTGGAATAAGCTACTTCTATGCCTAAGAAAGTCTTCAGAGTACCTAGGCTAGGTCTTTAACACAGTAGAGATTCCCTTTCCCACCTTAAATTAAAAAAAAAAAAAGTTAACGAGACCTGTTTTGTTGGTGTCATCACGTTGTGAGTTTTGGCCCTATTCCATTATAGTGTACCCTAATTAATGATGTTCAGTTGTTATTTACCTTGCTGTCGCCTTTAGGGTATGATTGGTACGAAGGATAGAAAATAAAAAGAAAATAATAGCAGATCACTTTCGTCATATTTATCTTTTTATCAAGTAGCTAGGTGGGGTACTCTTTTTTGTTTTTGTTTTCCATTGGGACAGGGAATTTCTACTGTTGAAATTTCTATTTTTCTCAATTTGGTAGGTTGGTATTTTGACAATTGAATTAATTTTCAAACATTTTGTGTTGGGCACTACAAATGTTTAGTGTGAATATTCACAAATCAAACCACTAATTAATTGATTTAACAGTTAAAAAGTAATTTCTACCTATAATGAAAAATGACAGTTTCTATGATAAAAATTCCCCTTTCCTCCTTTTTTTATTTTTTAATTTTTTTTTTACTTCCACAACGGGTTTCAAGTTCATTTTATCTGTGATTAGCAAATATAAAAAAAATCAAAATACAGTTGGATCACTTATTTCACAGAATTGATAAGAACTATTTTTTTAATTATTCTACTAATTTTTTGTAGCATGATCTATTTGAAAAATTTACAGAGCACAACACGGAACTATAGTTATAGATTAGACTCAAATTCAATCCAATAGCTAAAATAGTTGTTCTTACCGGTGGTACAAAATAGAAAGTCCTATCGTAAAATTTCAAAAAAAAAAAAAAGTTTAGTTCATAAAAACCTACCTTAATATTTATTTTGAGCTAGTTATTATGTTTTTTTTTTTAATAAATATTGAAGAAGGAATTAGTAGCTATATCAAAACATTTCCGTACTCCCATTACCCCCTCATTGTCCACACATCTCACAGGGTATTTTTCTTTATGTTTTTCCTTCAGTGTCAGCTTTTTAGCTCGTTTTGCGCCTTTCCATAACTCAAACGATGCAGTGTTGCTTGAAGATGGTTAGTAAAAATCACCGAAGACTTACAGTGAAGTTTAGTTTACGGTAGTAAACCAAAGACTTACACCATAGACAGAGAACTACTCTAGTTATAGATTAGACCGTTCAGATTTAGTCGAATGGCTGAAATAGCAGTTCTTACCGTAGTACAAAATAGAAAGTCCTATTATAAAAATTTAGGAAAAAAAAAAGTTTAGTTCATGAAAACCAACCTGAAATTTATTTTGTGCTAGTTATTATGTTTTTTTTAGTTTTTTTGTTTTTTTTAATAAATACTGAAGAAGGAATTAGTAGGTATATAAAGACATCTCGACTAGGTAAGGAATTAGTAGGTATATCAAGATATCTTAACTAGATCGGTACCCCTATAACACCCTTATTATCTACACATCTCACGTGGTATTTTGCTTTATGTTTTTCCTTCAGTGTCAGCTTTTTAGCTCGTCCTCCGCTTTTCATAACTCAAACGATGCAGTCTTGCTTGAAGATGGTTAGGAAATTTCACCGAAGACTTACAGCGAAGACTAGGACCTTTGAATGAATATGTGAATGAAGCAGAAAAAACAAGACAAATACGGTACAGTTCACGTGGTACTCACGAATTTCACGTGGTACTCACAAATCAGACCATGGAATAATTTATAATCCAACGGATAGAAAGCAGTTTTTAATTGTAATAATAATAAAAAAAATTATCAGACTTGGAACAAGCTATTTCTATGCCTCAGAAAGTCTTCAGAGTACCTAGGCTAGGTCTTTAAAGTTGTGAGATTTGGCCCTATTCGACTATAGTGTACCCTACTGATGTTCAGTTGTTGGTATGAACAATAGAAAATAAAAAGAAAAGAATAGTAGATCACTTTGGTGAGGACAATTAAAAAGGAGGGAGACATATTTTCTATTACGTACGGTGTTTGGTATGACTCATCTAAGATGCATCATCTAAAGTGGAATCGAGAGACATGGACAACAAACCTTTATCTACTTAAATTTTTTTTTTTTTTTTTGTACCCGGGAAAAAAAAAAAAAAAGAACAGGCAAAATTGAAGACCAAGAGAAGGGAAATGTTCGATATACGGTTTTTCAGTTAGAAAATGACTATATTTATATACTATACATAAAATAACATGTATATATATATATGTGTGTGTGTGTGTGTGTGTGTCGAAGAACAATTCTTTATCAAATGGATTATATATTATAAATATATACGCTAACTTTTAAATATATGTCGTATCGTTAAAGTAGTACACAGAACATATTTTCTAATCAGAACAGTAGAATACCAAAACAAATAGGTCGATTTCCCGAAAATTCACGAAAATCTGACATGTTAAAAGACATGTTTGAATCTAACTTAAAATTATATTTTTTTTAAGGGAGATTTTTTTCTTAAAAAAAAAAAAAACAAGAAGAAGAACATATCACTTTTTGGAGGAAGTATGTGCATCTCAAATCTCAGTCAATAGATGATGAAGAGAAAAAAAAAACCAAATTGAGTCGTTAAAAAAAAAAAAAAAATTGCTACCATTAATCAAAACTGAAAAAGATTTCGCATGCTTTCGGTTGATAGACTTGAGTTGAAAAAATTCGATTTGAGTTAAGTTGCAGTTGAGTTCTCCGTTTGGTGTGCGTTAGATTGATTGGAAATAAAAGATGTAAAAACTTGAAATGTTTTCTGAAAAAAAAAAAAAAAATCAATATGGATCTTATTTCATTCGTCTTAAAATTCTTTGCATTTAAAAAAATCATTTTATTTGGACTTGTATATATAGAGTTATGGACTTTAAAAATTTGAGTTTTTGAGTTATAATTGGAATTGGTGAATTGTAAAAGAACTAGTTGACTTTTTAGAAAGAAGACAAAAACTAAATTAAAGTTTTTAATTTTGAATAGTGAATCAAACAGGTTCAACTGTAGCGATTTAACTTTTCCATTATTTGACGAAAGATAGGTAAGTTGCATATAGTTTTTTTTTTTTAAATTATTTTTTTAAGTTGCATACAGATTTCAATAAAAAGGGATGGACTATATATAACCTTAAACAACTTAAAATGTACTAGCTTGCTTGAAAAGCTTTGGCTTAATTAGTAGATCTCTATGGTAGAATTGTCATTTCTCATGATCAATAGAAACTATAATTTTAGTCGTTGGATTAACCTTTTAACGATTTGATATCTAAATGGGAGTAATTTTGTGACACGCATTTCAAAATTTTTAACTCATGTATCATATCGTTAAAAATTGAGCCCAACATTAAAAACTATAATTCCTATCGATATAGTAAAATCAATGGAATAGCTACCATAGAAACTCCCGTATACAAAAATATCTGACGCTTTTCACTTGTAAAAGACTTTGGCAGAAGACGACATAGAACCAACGATTTAGGATGGCTTGTGAAGACTGAACTTTCCGTAAAATGTGACTGAAGAAGAAAAATGAAATACTTTACCAATGCAATTTCTCAGAAGAGGACATAACAAGCTACAAAAATTTCTCAATGAAGAAAACAGAGCCATAATTGCAAGACTTTTTTGACCCCAAAAGCAAGGGGTGCAATATCTTTTTTGCAGAATTTATGAGACCTCTCCATTGATGCGATAATTGCATAACTTTTTTGACGTTAAAGAGGGGTGCAATATCTATTCTTTAGAATTTCTGAGACATTTTCATGGATACAATAGCAGACTTTGTTGACGATAGATGTTAATAGAGTATCTTTTTTGCATAGTTTCTGAGACGTTTCTGTGGATACATAATTGCTAGACTTTTTTGATGTTAAAGAGGGGTGCGATATCTATTCTGCAGAATTTCTAAGACATTTTCACGGATAATAGCCCACCTCATAACAGAAACGTATAGAATGACGCATATACGATTAACCTTCCTTGAAAAATCATAAATAGAGTGTACATATGAGCTTAACATACAAAAGAGTCCTTCTACAGTAATCGGCGAACCAGGAATTTTTTTATTGGACAATATAAAAAAATTAGGGATATTTATTTCTTAAATAAGGACAAATTAAATATTCTAATTATTGAGCGTGGACGCAATGAATTTTTTTTTTTTTTTTTATAAAGTTTGCATAACTAAATTGTACTGAAATTTTTAGTACTAAAAATTGAAGCATCAAAATTAGAACAGGGCGTAGTTGTAATTTTTCTTATAAAATGAAGGCACGAGTAAAATTTTACAAAAATTTTAAAATTAAAAATCAAATTTTCAAAATTTGAGTGGAACGCTTGTACCCCCTACTTACTTAAATGTGGCTCTGCCACTTTCTACATTTAAGATATATAATCAGTATTGTACATTTTAAAAATATTATATTTGATCAAAATAAAAATGTATAAAACTCAACAGGTTTTGATACAATTCTAACAATTCAAAATTAAAAAAGCATTTAGTATTGATAGGTAGGGATATTCATCAAGCATTTACGTATACGCAGGCAAAGAGGATGAGAATTTTATTTGGCTACTAGAGAAATGATAATATCATTTGTAATATCATTTTGTTCTCACTTCTCACATCTTCCCATTTGTCACATAATATCTCATATCCTAATTCTTTTTCTAAAATAATATTTTACTACTTATCATTATTTTCTCTTTTATTATAACTCCGAAACTTTATAATTCAATATTCGTTATCTAATAGCGTTTTGTTATTATATTATTAATCACATATTACCGTCAAAGTCGAATCGAGAGACATGTACAACAAAACTTTATCCACTTTAAATGAGTGTTTTTTTTTTTTTTTTTTTTTTTTGGGTACCGGGGCAAAAAAAAAAAAAAAAAAAGAAAAAAAAGGCAAAATAGAAGACCAAAAGAAGGGAAATGTTCGACATACGGGTTTTTAGTTAGAAAACGATTATATTTATATTCTATATATAAAATAACGTGTGTATATATATGTGTCCAAGAACCAAGGCCGGCTCTAGTACTTTTGGGCCTCAAGCAAAGCTTCTCGAAAGGGCCTTTTTAAAAAATAAATTTTTAAAAATAAACTAAGTAAATTTTATGTAAAAATTCATTTAAATCTAAACAACTTTAAAAAATTAAAAACTGTTGAAGGGTGCTTACTGCTCTCGAAACTTATAACGCTTGAAATGTTTTATAAGTAATGCTAAAAAGTAGTTCTTTCCAGCCCAAAAAAAAAAAAAAAAAGGATTTAATTTGCTATCTAAAGTTCAAATTAAAGCCTAAAATGTATGTTGGAAAAAAGTGATCATAGGATCTCTCATCATTTTCGAAGGCTACAGAACATTTTAATACAGAATATGGAATGTCACTTACTGTATTCGACTTCTTGAATTTCCAAAATCTTAATCTATTTAGTTTTTTTCCCCCTTTAATTTACATATAACATCAATATATGATACATCTAAAGATGATATTAATTTAGGGCCTTTATTTAGGTTGGGGTCTTAGGCATTTGCCTAAGTACCCCAAGGGTTGAGCCGGCTATGCCAAGAATAATTCTTTATCAAAGGGATTATAATATTATCTGTGCATATGAAATTCACTACTTAATTCCTTATGAAGTTCATAAATTAACCCCGTGAATTTTCTGGACATTACACTCACTTTTAAATATTATGTCGTATCATTAAAGTATTACTCGGAACATTTTCTAATCAGTACAGTAGAATACTAAAACAAATTAAAATGTGTAAAAAATTGAAATGTTTTCTTAAAAAAAAAAAATATGGATATTGTTTCATTTGTCTTGAAATTCTATGCAATTAAAAAAAAAAAAAAATCTTATTTAGACTTGTATTATAAAGTTATGAACTTTTGAAGTTTGAGTTTTTAATTTTTAATGAAACTAGTTAACTTTTTAGAAAAGACAAAAACTAAATTGAGTTTTTTTTTTTTTTTTTTTCCTTCCTGAATGGTGAACCAAACATGTTCAACTGTAGCAATTTAACTTTTCTATTATTTGACGAAAGAGGGGTAAGTTGCATATAGATTTTTTTTTTTTTTTTTTTTTAAGTTGCATATAGATTTTAATAAAAAGGGATGGACTAGAGAAAACCTTAAACAACTTAAAATGAAATGCACTACTAGCTTACTTGAAAAGCTTAGGCTTTGTAGATTTCTACGGTAGAATTGTAATTTCTCATGATCAGTAGAAACCATAAATTTAGTCGATAAATTAACCTTTTAAGGACTTGATATCTAAATGAGAGCAGTTTATCGCACGCATTTCAAATTTTTAACACATGCATCAAATGGTTAAAAATTAGTCCAGAATTAAAAATTGTAATTCCTGCCGATAGTGGAATCAACAGTTGCTACCATAGAAACTTACGTATACCTTAGTATCTAACGCTTTTCATTATGTTGTAAAAGACTTTGGCAGAGGACATGGAACCGACACTTTAGGATGGCTTGTGAAGACTGAACTTTCCGTTTAATGTGACAGAAGAAGAAAAGTAAAATACTTTAATAATGCAATTTCTCAGAAGAAGACATAGCAAGCTACAAAAATTTCTCAACGAAGAATTGAAAGAAAATGACATTGCCGCACAATTTTTTTTCTCTCGATGACTGATCAAATCAACTGGATGAGTAGGCCACTTGATCTTATCAAAATAAATTGATAACAGAGCTATAATTGCCAGACTTTCTTGACCCCAAAAGTAAGGGTGCAATATCTTTTTTGCAAAATTTCTGAGATCTTTCCATTGATGCAATAATTGCATTAACTTTTTAGACGTTAAAGAGGGGTACCATATCTGTTCTGCAAAATTTCTAAGACATTTTCATGGATACAATAATAGGAAGAGTCTGTTGACGATAGATGCTAAAGTGCAATATATTTTTCGCATACTTTCTGAGACTTTTCCATGGATACATAATTGGTAGACTTTGTGGACGACTTTCTCATTCTTCTTAGCAGAGTTTTGTCTGATCACATAGAGGAGTACTAGCCCACGTCTTATAAGAAACGTATAGAATGAGGCATATACGATTAACCTTCCTTGAAAAATCATGAATAAATCGTATCTGATCTTAAGATACAAAAGAGTCATTCAACAGTAAGCGACGGAACCAGAAATTTTTTTTATTGGACATCATGAAAAATTAGGGTTATTTTGTTTTTCTTAAATAAGGAAAAATTACATATTCTAATTATTTAGCCTGAACGCAATGAAAATTTTCTTATAAACTGTGAATAACTAAACTCTACTGAAATTTTAGTAGTAAAAATCGAAATATCAAAATTTAAGTGGGGTGCAGTTGAAATTTTCCTTATAAAATGGAGGCATGACTAAAATTAATTTACAAGAATTTTAAAATTAAAAATCAATGTCTCAAAGTTTGAGTGGGATGTTTGTCCCCCACTCACTTAAATGCGGCTCCACTGCCTTTTACATTTAAGGTATATAATCAGTAATGCACAATTTTAAAACATAAGATTTGATCAAAATCATATCAACATAAAATATATAAAACTCAATGGGTTTATAAACAATTCGACAGTTCAAAATTATTAAAGCGTTTATTATTGGCAGGCATATTAGAAATTGCCATAAAGTTAAAAGGGCTACAATACCAAAAGCCCTATACTTGGCTGAAAAGGTCACGGAGCGTATCGTTATTACTTAGCTCCCGTGGTAGTCTTATATTCATGGCTGTATAAACATTTTTGCCTTTATAGATTGAAGAAATTAGTTGAAGAGTTTTTAATTCTTTTTTTTCTCTAACGTCACTAATCCTAACCATACTAAAAGAGTTGGTGCGGATTAGTGATCATCCAAAACGACATTTACATATTGTTGTTTTTTTACTCCCTGTTTAATTGACGTCAAACAACACTTGCAAAACTTCTTTGTGCTCTTTCAAAAAGTTGATGTGGGTTAGTGGGTTGTCCAAAAGGGCATCTAGATGCTGTAGTTTTTTTTTTTTTTTTTTTTTTTTTTTTTTTTTTTTTTTTCAAACGGTGAATTCATATTTCTCAAAAAAAAAAAAAAAGGGAATATAAATGGTTGTAACATTTTACTAAAATGCTCTGTGATAACGAATCATGAATTATTATTATTATTATTGCAATTTCTCACTAAAATTGGTGTCTTTTACATGAAAGGTTATATTCATTCATAATTTATTTAACTTTCAGTTGCACCTGTTCAAGAAAACTCTAGAAAATATTAATAACAATTATTAACATGTTCATATGTTGTTTAGTTCTCAAACATTCAAAACAATTGTGTGAGAATTAAATTTAGGATTCTGAATACCTAACATTTGTTACAAAACTAAACTTTTACACACAATTCCACTAGCAAGTAATCAGATTCTGTTTCTACAATTGACTTTGATTTTTATGATTTGTGCAGGTGCAATTGTAGGTTCTTTAGTTCTTGTACTGTTGGCCATCGTGATTTTTCATGTCTATACTTTAGAAGAAAAGGAAAGAGAGAATCGACTGAGAATTAAAACATTCTTAGAGGATTATCAAGTGCTCAAGGCATCAGGGTACGCTTACGCTAACGTTAAGAAGATAACAAATCAGTTCAAGGAGAAATTAGGTGAAGGAGCCTACGGAACGGTGTTCAAAGGAAAGCTTTCCAATGATGTCCTCGTTGCCGTGAAGATCCTAAACAATTTCAAGGGAAACGGAGAGGAGTTCATCAACGAAGTAGGAACGATGGGTCAAATTTACCATGTCAACGTGGTTCGCTTGGTTGGTTATTGTGCTGAAGGATTTAGAAGAGCTCTTGCCAAATGACTCATTGGATAAGTATATCTTGTCAACGGCCGGACCGTTTGCTTAGTTAGGAAATGATGCAGGATATTGCTCTTGGCATAGCCAAGGGAATTAAGTATCTCCATCATGGCTGCAATCAATGGATCTTGCATTTTGATATCAAGCCCCATAACATTTTGCTTGACCACAACTTCAAACCAAAAATTTCTGATTTGGTCTTGCTAAGCTATTTTCCAAGGATCAAAGTATAGTGTCAATGGCCACGGCTAGGGGGACTATCGGTTACATCGCACCGGAAGTATTCTCCAAAAACTTCAGAAATGTGTCCTATAAGTCCAACGTCTATAGTTTTGGAATGTTGTTGCTTGAAATGGTAGGTGGAAGAAAGAACACAAACACGATTAGGGATAATATAAGTGAAATTTACTACCCAGAATGGATTTACAATCTTTTAGAGGAAGGAAAAGATCTCCGAATACAGAACAAGGGAGAGGGTGATAATAAAATTATGAAGAAACTTGTGATGGTAGGACTCTGGTGCATCCAATTGTAATAACTAAATTTTTACGACGTTACGATTTCTTGTATAGAATTCTAAGCTGTACCATGAAGGTATTCATGAGAAAGCCTGACTAGGGTTTTTGTTTAATTTTGTGAGTTCTTATGACTTTATAAGACTCAATAATGAATTGCTTAGTCAAGCAAATATCCTTTTTAGGTGAAAAGGAAGAATAAAATCCATGATTTTATATTGGTCAAAGTTGACCAAGAAAGTCAAAGTTTGACTAGAATGGTCAAAGAGATGACTGTATAGTATTACGATGAGCAGTATGGAAAATATACTGCAAAAATCGTCTTTACGAACAAAATAGTATGAATAGGATTTAAAACAATCATAGAAAAATCAAGCACACCAAGTACGAAATTAAGGGCAAAAGGGCTTTAAGAAATAAGAAAAATTTTATACAGTCTATTTTTACACAGATGAATTTTGGACAGCAGTATAGTATAACAGTACTGTGTATTAGTTAGCACAGTATTGGAAATATCTGTGTTAGCGTAAAAATGGACTGCATATTAAGTGAAAAGGCCAAACAAGCCTTAATGAGGCTTACATCATCTAATCCCAAATTATGACATCATTATTGAATTAAACAAAAGATGGAAAGAATTTGGGATGGTTCTAGACCATGAGTTGGCCAGCCACCTAAGCTCCCCTTTGTGCAAATTTTTATTTTTTCAAGGACTTTGGGCAATTTTAAAGAGTTCATCATCACCTATAAATAGGTGGTGGGTGTTGGCCATTTTATTTACAAAAATTGGAAAAGCTAGCCAAACCATGCCCAATTTTCTCCTCTAAAAACCGAACCCAAGGAAGGAAAGAAAGAAGAAAGAAAATTAAAAACTCAAAGGGGAAACCTTAGGGGGGTGGTCAGATTTTACCTAGAACCAAGCCAAAGTTTGAAAAA
>JAFMPE010088419.1:611-14239 GCA_024759925.1 Ficus religiosa
GGGAAAACATAACCAAAAGAGCGATTAAATCTTTTTAAAGAGTAGTGTGTGTGTATTTATTTCCCCTGCCACGGAGACCATAACTGGTGCAATGAGCATCGTCTCTCAGATGAGATGCGTGTAATAATGGAAGGCTCATTGTAAGATAATGAGGGGCCCCTCTCACTATCCCCCTTCCCTTTTATTTTTTTTTTACTTTTTGGGCAGCAGTTTTCTGAGGCGAAATAATTACAGCCATCAATAAAAATCCCATCAATCCAACGGTCCAAATCAAAATAATAAAAATAATTATAGTAATGTAGTTTGTGGTTATGTGCAACATGTGTGTACGGTACACGTTCATTGAAAATGATAGAGGTCCCATCATCAATCTCAAATTTTTTATTTATTTTATTTATTTTTATTGTTTTTGAAATGATTTTTACATTGTCTTTGTAGTTGGCGGAACAGCGCCCACAAATAGTTAAAAGCCCAAAGCAGTTTTACAAGCTCAAGCAACTTAAATCCGACATGATTAGGTAATTGATTCCTCCACATTTAACACCACATGGATATACTTTTATTATTATTTTTTCTCTTATTTTTTTCTGATTAAAAAAAAAAAAAAAAAGAATCTCTGAATACATTCCATTGTGTCCTTTGTTAACCGTCAAAAACGGTAAAATTTATTGAGCTCTTTTACCAACTGCGTAGATCATTTTTGTCCTTCAGAGTTTTCTTTGTTACTTTCTAATTACAAATTAATATCCTCATTAATCTTGAGACTAAAAATAAATAATCCAAGTAAATAGCATGTTCAAAAAAATTTTAAAGTAAATAATGATAAATAGTAAATTTATTATTTTTCTTGTTATTTATTTTAAATATTTTAAAATATTACTATTTACTTTGTTTAGTGTTGTAAAAATGCTATTTACCTTTTTAAAAAATAATATTTCATATGTTAATTTCTGAGATTAATATGACTCAAAGAATAAAGGTTGGTTGGGGGATAATTGGAGACTAAGTTTTGGAGATATTTTGATTGGAGTATAGTTTTATTTTGAAAATGTGCATTTGGTTGGGAAAAAAAAATTATTTAAAGTGAAAAAGTATAAAAATTTGAAATGTGTTTAGAAAAAAAATCAATAATAATCTTATTTTCTTTCTCTCAAAATTATTAATTGATTAGCTGTAAAAAATAAAAAAAAAAAAGAGTTGAAATTGTATTTGCTAATAACGAAAAGGTGACGACTCCAGATTAATACAAAAGTTGGGATTAGAGTTACTATAGTAACACTACTTTATGAAGGTCTATGCCATCAATTTTAAACTTTGGTAAGTTGTTATCTTTCTATTTATATGCAATCTCTTCATTTCAATCGATTTGATAATTTTTAAACACCTATCAATAAAAAATGATATTAATACGTACAATACATGTCGGGCATTTAAAAATTGGGATTGTAGTAAGTATCGTTGCATTATTCATATATACATAACTTGTAGATATGATAGACGTGAGAATTGGGATGTTAGGGTTAGCCCGTTAGGGTTTGGTTTTTGTGGGGCGCAAAAAAGGGACCAGAGGCTAGAGGTAATATGAGGGAAAAGAATGTAGAATGACACGTAGAATGATATTGATGTGTATGTATAAATTATCTATAACTTAAAGATGTTTTAATATAATTAAATATGGTTATTTAATGTTCAAAAAAGAGGTAGTAAAGAAGGGGAAGAAAAAAAATAATATTGGTTCCTTTTATAGTTGTGATGGTTGCAGCGAAATTAAGTTAGATATATGTTGTTGAACTGATCTATCCAAACTCAGATTGGAGATATTCTTTGTTCGAATTCTTTCTTTTCCCAACAGTGATTTTGCATTAAAGAAAAAAGGAAAAGAGAAAGTGGAAAGAATAGCAGAAACACATGCATATATAAAGAAGTATTGTGACAAAATATCTGTAAAAGAAGTATATAGACCAACATGAGACATATCATGTTTTTCCATATATATGTTTTTCAGCACAGTAAGACTCTGAAAGATTCTATGGTAATCACCAAAGACTTTAAGATTTTCCCCTTTTTTATTCCTTTTTTTTTTTTTTTTACCAGAATTCTCTCATGTATATAGTGTGGGGAAAAAAAAAAACCAAATGAATAAAACAATATTTTTAAACCATCATATTTTAATCAAATTATGTTAAATAGTCACATTTCATAGAATCTAATAATATTCTAATACATGATATCATTTTACTGTAAAAACCCGTACCTAACTATTGCAATAGACTATTTTTTTCATACCATACCATAAGTTTTTTTTTTTTTTTCCCTTTTTATTTTTCTTCACTCAGGATCTTTTACCAGGGTCTCTGACTTGGTCAAATTAAGAGTGGGTTAAAAATTTTTGTTTATTTATTTTTTTAAAATAAATAATTCATAAAACAAGATATGTACTCACTGTGCATGGGAAAGTTATGAAACCTAACCCTGAAAACGAGAGACAAAACTATAAATAATGCAACATGAAATTGTTTCCTCATTTATTTAAGTATGATAATTATATTCCAGTTCTATATACAAATATCTTTCATTTTGATTTTTCTCAAAGTCTTTGAAAAGTAATGTAGGCTTTGGTGGTTCTAGTTCGCCCTTTATACAATTCAACAACCATGTTCCCCAAATTTGGTTGCTTGCCCACCTCATTAGTCCAAAAAAAATAAAATAAAATAAAATAAAAAGAACCCCAAAAGTTGTAAAATGACCCTATATATCTAATCTACTAAATTTATTAACACCCAAATAAGCTATAACTCTATTTTAACATGTCTTTTTTAGACCCAAAAAAAAAAAAAAACCACTCATTATACATCTTTTTTTTTTTTTTTCTTGGTTTCACACTGCAAATCAAAACCACAAATCTTACATACTTTGACCAAATAGCCTCCCCCATGTGTATATGTATATGTATATGTATATATTCATCTCTCTCTCTCTAAATGGCTACCCCACATTTGATCTTTTTGAGTGGGAACCGCCGAGCAGAAGCAGCCTCTCTTTTAGAGAAGAAAAAGGCTAGAGAACAACCCCAGAGCCCCTTTCTTTGTTTCTTTATCTTTCTTTCTTTCTTTCTTTTTTTCTTTTCCTTTCTTTTCCCTTTTCTCTCTCTCCGTTCTCCTGGCTACTGTTTGCTAAAATCTCCTCAAACAAACCCTAATTCAGCTTTAACCCAGATTTAGTGTTAAAAAAAAAAAAAAAAAAAAAGGAAAGACAAAACACCAAAATTAAGCTGTTTTCAGTTCTCTATTTCTCTCTTTGCAAGATCAAAAAGAAAAACAAAAAAAATCCATCAATTTCATGAACTGTGCCTAGCTAGCTTGCTTGTTGTCTTCTCTTGTTACTCTTCTTTCTTACCACTTTTTGCTCAAAGACAAACCCAAACTACTTGCAGATCAGAAAACCAAAAAAGAGAAGAGTTTTTTTATTAAGACATGGGTTCTGGTACTTCTCCTTCCAGAAAGCCAGAAAGAAACCTCTCTCTCTTCTCATAAATGACTCTGTTGTCTGTGTAAGTAATAAGCGAAGCCAATCTCTCTCAACTCCGAAATCTCTCTGTCTCTCTCTAGAATATGGATTCCGGGAATACCAGTGGGAGTATGCAATCCTCCAGCGGCGGCGACGAGGAGTACGACTCACGCGCCGCCGAGTCCATCTCCGCCCTCTTGACCGCCAACAACAACCACCACACACAAAACGACGTCGTTCATCACTTGCCCAACCACCACCACCACCACCACCAGTCTGCCATGTTCGACCCTCTCTCCAACTTCTTCGACCCGGTCTCGTCGTCGTCGTCATCTCGGCCTCTCAACCCAAACCCACTCCTCAATCTCGACATAGTCTGGCCCAAACCCGTCAGATCCGACCCGAATTCCGCTGATCTTGTCTCCTTCATGCCCTCATCCCAACCTAATTTCTTACCCAACAACCACCAACTCGGTCAAACCTCCACCTCCGCTGCCGCCAGATCGTCAGTCCTCGCCGGAGCTTCTTCTTTTCCGGCGATGCAGATCCCGCCGGATATTCACACTACCCGCCCTCCTCCGCCCCCTCTTGGCCCTTCGTCGTCGTCCTCCGCCGACCGTACCGACGCTGTCGCCGCTCCCAACGGCGGGACACGGAACCCGAAGAAGCGGTCCAGGGCCTCCCGGCGAGCTCCGACGACGGTGCTGACGACGGACACCACCAATTTCCGAGCCATGGTCCAGGAGTTCACCGGCATCCCCGCGCCGCCGTTCACGTCCTCGCCGTTCCCCAGGACCCGGTTGGATCTGTTCGGGTCGGGTTCCTCCCTCAGATCAGGACCGTTGGATCCTTCTCCCCCTCATCATCATAATCTCCTACGACCTTTTGCTCAGAAGTTTCAGCAAACGACGCCGTTTGTCAACGCAGCTTCTTCAACTTCTTCTCCGCCGCCTCAGAACAGTCTTCTCAATATCAATCAGAATAACCCGGTTCTGAGCTTCCATTCTCTTCTCCAAAACGCTCCGCCGAAATTCCCGATTCTGCCGAAAAACATGCTCGAACAAGATCGGTTCGGATTGAGCCATGGAAATATCAATGTCAATGTTAATAATGTCAACGCTTCTCAGCTCGGCGGGCTTCCGAATCATCATCCTCCGACGACGACCACGACGACGACGATACCGGCGGCGTCGGTGCCGGTAACGACGACGGCTAACTGGGGCTCGACTGATCAACATGGAATCATGGGCTCAAACGACAACAACAACAACAATGGAAACAACGGGAATGACGGTAACGTTGACGAAGGTCTACTCTTGAGGTCCATTAATGGCGGTTATACTAGCACTTCTACTAGTGCTGCTGCTACGAATGGGCATAAATTGAACTACTCGGCTTCTTCGTCGACGGATTTTCATGGGAGTAAAACGGAGATTAATTTATCGGCTAGAAGTGAAGGTATGGTGGAATCATGGATTTGTTCTTCAGATTAGGCTTATATATATATATATAATTTATATATGTTATATATCTATATATATATATATATAAAACGAAAGAAGAGAGAAGAAAAATCATAGTCAGGAATGAATGAAGCATGGCGAGTATGATGATGCATGAAAGAGGGGGTGTTTTGTCTCTTAGTCTATCTATCTAAGCCATGGCTGCCCAACATGATTTTAATCAAACACTTTAGTTTTTTTGTTTTTTGGTTCCTTAATTACATATCTATGTAAATAATAACATGATGTTTACTTTTCTTTACATTACATATATGTATGTATTTTCATTCGTCCAATTTATATCTATATAAACCGATCTTGCTCTTGATCATGATTAGCCAGGTTAATTTCATGTCTTTCTTTCGAATTTGTAGTTATATGAAAAATTATATGAAAATGCTGCTATTTCATATATTTAGATTAACAAATATTATTGTGTTTCACGACTTACTATTACAAATTATATTTATATAATTATATATATGTATGAGTCTAGTTTGACCACTGTATAAGTAGAATACGGATTTGGATGTGTAAAACCTGCCATCAAATAACGCGTTTTCCTCGTACATTTTCTCTTTTATATACGTGTGGAAGATCAACTATTCATATAATCTGAAATTAATTGATGAAAAAAAAAAAAAAGTACGTCTAAAGGCCTAGATTACCGAGTTTTTGTCTGGTTGCAATTGTCATTATTATCTACCTCGACTCTTCAATTTCTGAGCGTATATTTCTTGAGAATATTTATCTTTTTATTAATAAATCTGTTCGAATATATTTTTTCTTCTTTTTTGTATGTGATATCTAGGAGTGATTGGTGGCGAAATTTGGGGTATAGTTAGCCGCCGCAATCTCGTAATATACAATTCGAATATCTCTTTGATCATGTGTGTCTTTCTTTTTTCTTTTTTTTAATTAAATATTATGCATTTCACTTTTTTTTAGGTAGGGTATTGTTTTTTTTTTTTTTTTTTTAAATTAACGTATATTAGGGGGATTCTCATTGCTGAATAGTATTAGATGATATCATAAAAGCTTGTTGTTCACGCGGGTCCATGAGTTTCACAATTATGTGAAATTATTGATTAATGACTTGACATTATGTATATGAATCTTCATCCAACTATATATATGTATATATGTATATATGTATATATATGCATGCCTGTACTTTATGGACAGAACAATAGCCATTAAAAAATGGTGTTTAAGGTACAAGCCTCTTTTCAGTTTATTTTTATTTTTATTTTTTCTGAAATGCAACCCCGAAAATGAAAACTTTGGTCTTTATTTTTTTTTCTACCTCAAAACCCTGAATTTTTTTAAAGGATAAATAGTTTTATTATTTTTATTATTCTCAACATTTGGTATTACTTTTGAAAAAAAAAAAAGGAGGGGGTGTTAGAAGTTCTATGAGTCTTCTTTTATTTATTTATTTATTTTTGTATTCGTGTAAATTTTGACTTGAATGGCGACGTCACATTAGCTAATGAACAGCTCTAAAACCCCAAATTAAAAGCACAGTTTTTATTCTTTCTATTGCTTTTCGTACCACAAATTATTTTGTTCGATTCCTACAATTTATTTTCCTTTTAATAAATACTGCACAAAGAATGTGAATCCCTCCAGCTCAAACAGCAGACAAACAAGTTTTAATTAATACTACTAGAGATATATTTGCAGTACTATTACTACTTATTTACCCCAAAAAAAAAAAAAACAATTTGCTAGTTTATAAGGCAAAATATTTGAGTGTCTCTCTCTCTCTCTCTCTCTACACACACACACACACACACACACACACACATATTTATCTATATATCTGTACATATATATATATACACATATCATATTTATATAGGGTTCCAAAGGATTGGGATTAATGGCATTACACGAATGCAGTTGCATTGGGCAAAGAGGAAATGGCTTTCTAACATTCATAACTATATGTTAATGACGTTAACTTGAGTATATACATATTTATGTATATTTTTATCTATTATACATATACATATGTATATATCAGTGAGCTTGTTTTAGACGAATATCTTTGAACGTGACCATTCTTCATGCAATGCTGTTAGGTTTTTAGTGTCGATTCATGCATAGAATCCATTCCATTTTAGGAAATAGAAAACTCCATGAGCAGTCTTTATATAAGAAGCCCTTCCTTTTTTCTTATTCTTTTTCTTTTTTTTAATAACAACATGCATCGACCTTCACCAAGTTAACTCAACTTTAATTTAATAAACATCAATATTGAGACTAGAAACTTAGTACCAAATTGGCTTGAATTCTTTTTTATTAATTTATTTATAAAAATATATACGTACAAAAAAATGTATGCCAAAACAGCTATATATATAATTCGCGTGGCGTGGAAATTGGAAGAAAGGAGCCATAATTAGAGTCCTATCTAAGTTAGAAACCGTACACGTACCTCATTATTTCAAACACATCACGGGAAAATGGAAGTGATGAGTATTTCACTATTATACTGACATTGTATCTTCTTTTATGTAAGGCGTTAAAAAAAAAAAAAAAAAAAAACATCATTACACATTTCTAGCATCCTTTTTTTTTTTTTTTTTTTTTTTCCCCTTTAGTACATTTACACCTTCATTCAAAACATATTGTATAAGGGAAAGAGATAATGAAATAATAATACAAAAACAAAAACAAGAAAAAAAACACTTTTTTTTTTGTCAAACATGATGTGGTGACAAAAGATTTTCCTTTTCCCTCCAAATCTCACACGTGATAACCAAATATAAATGTTTCAATTTTCGAAACGAAATATATTATATAAAAAAAAAAAGCGAAAATAAAAAATTTGAAATTCGGAGAGTGCACTCCTCAACATAAACTTATATATGCCCCTTTACAAAAGTGAGTAATCTTTTTGCGTGAAACGGTGATATGTCTAAAAAGTTGGTAATCTTTTTCATTTCATTGATTGATAGATCATGATCTTTTTTCCCCTCTTCAATTATACATCTTTTCACCTTTGATTTAAATTCAGAATCATGATATTAAGATATATATATATATGTGGGTGTGTACATATACTACAGACACATGACACTCCTTTCAAAAAATTTTGGAGCCATCCATTTGCACAAGTAGATATATCTATATGGATATACATCGGATTTTGGAAGCAAAACACTTTTACAAAGAGCATACAACGCACATCTCTTTCTTTTCCCAATAGAGAGGGAAAAGAACACACACACACACACACATATATACAGTAAACAAAAAACAAAGCAAATGATGGCTTTGGATTGTGGGAGATTTAAGGGCCAGAAGATGAGGACATTTGAAATGGAAGATATATATATATATATATTACTTTTTAAAAAATCAATCACTTTTTTAGTTTTGTCTTTTTAATTTATCATGTGATAGTTACATAATCGTCACGATATCACCGTGTAATAATCATTCATTGTCACATGGGATTTATTTTATTTATTTATTTCCCACACACAAAATACGTGTTTTTACAATTATAATATATGTATATGTGCGTGTCTCTCATTTTAGTGGTGACACAGGCCTTCTTTTTAAGCATCATGGTGGCCCATGCCAGTGAATAATAAGCCTTTGCTCATTAGTAATGATGGCTATTCCTATCACTCACTTAGTCACACACCACTGTGCTGCTCACTCACTAACTTGTCCCTCATATTTCGGCCTATAAGGTAATGTCAAAGGCTGAGACAATTACTAAAAAATAAATAAGTAAAAAAGAAAAAGAACTGGCAAAAGGCATTTCCATTTCTCTTTTGTCCATAAAAATACCCTACATTTTTGCGCCTTATTTTAACTCAAAAAGAGACTCTCCTTTTTGTACCCCCCCAAAAAAAAAAACAAAACAAAAAAAAGCTGGCACCAATACCATTCTCTAGTTGCTCTGATCTAATTACTTTAAAATCATATCAAATTAGATATGACACCGAATATGACGAACTAGCAATAATGAATTATCATGATATATTAGTAGTCAAAGGTTCAAGTGTTAGGTGATTTTCTTGGGGTCTTGGAACCTATTTTTGAGACTTTTAGAGACGGAATTTTTGCTATTGAGACTTTTGAAATTGAGATGAGTTTTGAAAATGTGAATTTAGAGTAAAAACTTTTGAAAAAAAGTTGCTTTGAAGTGTTGAGTTTAGTGGAAGAACAATTAAAAAAATAGATGTTTTTGTATCCGTGTTTTGTTGATTTCTATACTAAAATTGTGAAATTGTAAATTTTTGAAAACCTAAAAGTCCCCGAACATCTATTTGCAAACCAGATGGTATTCCGCTGTTAGAAAAAGTGCCCCCAAACGGAGCTTGAATGTTTATTTCCTGTCCAGAGAGTGTCTGAAAATACGTCTCTACGTATCCTTATCGTTAGCACATTCGATGGGACTGGAGTAACGCAGTTCCTTGTTGAGGGGTAGAATCTGCCCGTAAGGTCTTCAGCGAACATTCCTATCAACATCTGAGGAGTCACTTTGATAATGTCTACGGAAGTTATGCTAACACTGATCGCCGTTGTTCGAACTTTCATTTAGAGAATATATATATATATATATATCAAATTAAAATAAATGACAATTTTAAATAATCCAATCAAAATCTAACTATTTAAATATGTGTCTAATAACCATTATATTCATATCTTATCACAAAATTTTGCTATCAAGAAAGTTTAACTTAAAGCATATATTAAAGTTACCATATGGCAGGAGAAGAAGACAAATTTAGCTCCATTTATGTAGAATATATGCTGATGTGTTATTTCCCTAGTAATGATCAAACTCATAATCTACAGGACGGATATCTTTTTTCAGATTTTGTTGTCTGTCATTTTCCACGTAAACTACTTCTTGCTAAGACTTTTTACTCAAACCTGGTTTGTCCATATATTTTTGGTGTCATGACCTTAAACATTTTATTTATACTAAAGTGGTTTTAACTATTATTTACAACATTTTATAACATGACCTATTGTAATATACATTACACAAAATTTAATGAGACTAAGGGATTAATTAAATTGATTCACATTAAATTCAACACATGAGTTCTTCAATATATATAGCTATATATCTACCTATATATAGTGTAAAGCCATATAATTATTATACTAGACACAAAAATTAACAAACTTTCCACTACTGTTTAGTGGTCCACTCTCTCAAAAAAAAAAAAAAAATTGCATTGGAAATGATGGACTTCTAGGATCAGCCAATTGGCAACAAAATCATTGCGGGTTTCGAACTTTCTTTTGTTTTCTTGAGTTTTTGGAAATGTGTTATGGCAAACCATGACGAAATGAGAGTGACCATTAGCTGACGGAAGTGGTATAGTTTTTACTCTTTGAAGACTTAATTTAAAAAAAATTTTTTTTTTTTTTTTTGAATTAATGCTGGTCTTTGTTATGAAGATTTGCCTTGTTAGCCACGGCATTGGTGTGAAAATGTAACCAAACTGAAAATGCCTAAGCAACGTCATTTTGATCATTCGGCTAAATAGAGTCTTTTTTTTTTTTTCCTCCCTAAATTAATAAATAAAGAATAGCAAGACAATTAGAATGTGCTTAAGGACATAGACGTAGTTAATGAAAGACTAGAGGCTTAAGCCCCCTTCAATTTTTTTTTTCCCCAAAAGATACCCTACAATTTTGAAGAAAGTTTCATAATAACCCCTCTAAAAATGAAAACTTGATCATAATATCCTTTATTTATTCATTATATAGTATTAGTCTCTTGATTATAATGTTAGGCTCCGTCACTGCATAAAGACGTCCTGACTAAAGTTTCAATCATTTATTATGCCCTAAACTCACTCAAATTTATCAGACATAAATAAATCAATAAAAGAAAAACAACTATTCCCAGACAAACAAGATAATAAAAAAGCAATAGAATAAAAAAAAAAAACTCGGTAACTTGACCAATGGTAAATTGAGAGAATATAAAAGAAATTGAAGTAGGGGCTACTGGGCATTCAACTTTTCCAATGGCGATAGAGAACAATGCCTCATTAGAAGTACATAGAATTATATGAAAGGCCAAATTCAACCTTTGGATTTTTTTTTTTTTTTAAATAGAGGTAGATGGATTCGAACTTTATATTTTGTTATTAAATTAAATATAAAATTACCGGTAAGTTATATCTGCAATCACACATTTGATTTAGTAGATATATATATATTCTTTTCTATGTAGTTTTTCTTTTTTGGTTATAATTGCATTTTTTTCTTAAAAAAGAAACAATAGTTCTTCCTAACTAACCTCTACATAATTAGGGAATGAAATTCATCATGTTGGTTTGATTAATTATCTCTCATGAGTGCTGATTCACTCCATTTCATATCCAACTCAATTTATTTGATTTATTGAAAGCCGACCATGGTTGCTCTTTTTTCCCTTCAGTATTTTCCGACTGAGTTTTGGTTAGAGAATTTTTAATGAGGCATATTTGAAGCTTACTTTCAAAGTAAAAGTCATGGTTTAATCCTTTGAGACCAGCTTCCAAAATTTTAGGTTAGATTAGGCTTTTGTAAGTTATATATGTTTCTTCTACAGGTTTTTATCTTTCCCTCCGTTCTCAGATACTTTTGTAATGTTTCTTTTTTCTTTTGTTTAATAATATCATGAGACAGGGAAGGGATGTGGGTGTCAAGAGGGTGTAGATCTAATCGTCATGTCTAGATATACCTACGAATTTATTTCATCACTGTTAAGATATAGTTCTCTCACTAAAATCTCCCAAGAAGGAAAAAAATAGTAAAGAAAATTAAATCATTTGTGTTAATTGAGATTGTCTGTAGGGATTAAGCAAATTGCATATCTTAGATTCTAAATTTGAAACCTGAATTATTTATTTAAAATTTAGAAAATTAAGGTCTGCATGATATCTCGTATAAAAAAAAAATGTTAACTGAGAATTGAGAAAAAATGGTAACGTAAATGGATTGAAAGTACTGTACCCCTAGCTAGGTACCCTGGTGTTCCGCCATCTCTTCTTTGCTTTTACGGATAATAGGTTATAGCATATGTATTTGTGTTTATATATAAGAGATTATATTATATTGATATTTTCTTTATGGATGGAATATGTAGCCGACCTAACTTATATATAGGTATGGGGAAGTAGTCCCCTAAGGAGTTGTACAACTAAACAATACGTACTAATAAATACTAATTACATGCAGATAATATTATTATCTTGAGACGACGAAGAATTTGAACTCTACAGTTTTTAATGAAATCGGGTATATATATTGTTAGATTAATGCAACTGAATTATTATTACTAATATTATTATTATTACTATAACACGTCATATTATGTTATGCCACTAATTAAACTACCTTTTTCCTTACTAATGCAGCAACGTAGCATTACAATCCATCTCTAAATCGTCGGTGGGTTTTGGTTGTTGAACAGAAATGTTCAGCTTTAATTTTAATTAATTAATTAATTAAGCTTCAGTGCTGAAGTAGTTTGCTTTCTGATTCTCCGTGGTAGTAGTCTAAAATATAAGTTAATTTGTGATTAATATATCTAATCCTTTTATTAAAAAAAATAACGAGAGGAGGTAATTAGTATCATAAGAAACTAAAACACTCCAACTAGATTAGCTGATTACATATCAAATATTATGTACATAAATATATATTTTTTGAAAATATGTACTTATATATTAATTTCAGCTTGATGGTGCAGAAGTTGAGATATCATATTCACACCTAAGAATGTTAATGCAAATATTGGAAAAATCAAAATATTCACCACATTTTATATACGGACAGAAAGAAGAGAAAATAATTATTAGACCTTTTGTTATAGTTTGGGGTTAATATTCTCGTTTTCCTCTTAATTAATTACATCCCAAGATTCCATATTTCGTAACCTCAATTTAAGATTTTTAAGTTATTAGAAGGTTGTGTGACGTTGGACATGTGATGTTAAAAATTAAAATCAGATTTATTAATTTTTCTTAATGTGGAATTGAATAAAAAAAAATAATTCAAACGATGAACATGTGGAAAAAAAAAAAGAATTAACTGAATTATGATCTTCATTGAGATTCCTATAGGCAATGTTATGAATATGATTGCAAAAATAAAATAGTAGGCTTTTTTTTTCTATCTTTTTGCGCAATATTTGTGTAATTATGGATTTTATGTGTTTAATCATGGAAGCTGACAAAACATTCTGATACTAATAATGAACATATCACGGGCAATTAATTACTCTCTTTAAATTCCTCATTCACAAGGTTTTTTTTTTTTTTTTTTTCTTTAACACATTCACAAGGTTGATTAACTAATCCTTTACTTTAAAACGAAAAACGAAAAAAGAAAAAGAAAAAAATAAATAAAATGAAAACTTTGTACTGATCACTTTCTTAGGGAGTCTTGTCAAGAAAATAACAGAACTGATGGGATTCAGAGAAAAAGGGCAGATCAGTAGTTGTAATGCCTATTTTCAATGGGTGCTTAATCTGATTTATCACATTATCTCTATCTTTGTGTCTATCAAGTGGGTCAGATGTGATTTTCATGGACCCCACCTTTGTCTGCCACTGCTGTTATTTTTTAAAATATATTTTC
>JAFMPE010088530.1:895-17217 GCA_024759925.1 Ficus religiosa
TACACAAAACTAATTATACTTGCACATTAAATTGTCATTAATGTGCCAATAAAATATTTCCTTTCCATTCTTGGCTTATACCATATATGCTAAGCAAGCTAGATGATCTTTATAAATTTCTTTGTTTTTTTCGTCTTTCACGGAACCTTGCAACGTAAATGCATAGCATTTTTCCCAAAAATAATTGAAGTAAATTATAAAGTTTGAATTATTTAAAATAAACAGTAAATATATTAAGTAACAAAAAAATTTACAAGATAAATAATAAATTTACAAGATGTAAATAATCAGTAAATTTATTATTTATTACTATCTACTTCAAATATTTTTAGAATAAGCTATTTACTTTAGTTATTTTTTGAAAACTGCTATTAATTACTTCTTTCTCCCTACAACAACAACAACAATAGTAATAAAAATAAACAACAACAACAACAATAGCGGTGTTAATTATAATAGTAGTGGTATAGTGATGATAATAATAATATTACTAAATTTCATGGTTAAGCACAGGTTTATCTCGTGTTGCAAATGTTTGAAGAAGAGTATAATTAGATATTACACTACTTTGAATATCTTAATTAGCCGCATTTCAAGAAGTATTACACTTAAATAAGTCATCCTATAAAAATATATGAAATACATAAATCAAAAATAATGCTACATGAACATTGAACAGATGCAGTTTCAGACATTGCCTATGGTACTTTCCCTCAATCACGGTCAGATTTTGTAGTCTGTTCTTTAAAACCGGCTCTCATCGCCGCTGTTATGCCGTCAAGATCTTTTGTAACTCCTCCGGCCGACAAGGAACGACAAGAGCTCCGGTTTGCTTAAAACCAAACTCCTCCTCAGCCTGCTCAAGTAACCTTAGAAACGCGCAGGGCTGTTTAAGCACTCAAGCATAGCTACAAACCTCTTCCTCTCACCAATCTTCGCCGCGAAAACCACAAAATGCCCTTCCTTAACGTCGTCCGGCACCGTCGAGGACATTGGCACGTCCGATTCCTGATCATCATGATCTGATATTCCTCTAGCTGCTGCCAAAAACGACAGACCTCTTTGAAGCTTTCTGATGACGAGGTGAAGCATGAGCAAGCCTGTTGCTGTCTCTTGGCCGTGATACTTTTCGGTACACATCATGTAAAATGGCTAAATAAGGCAACTAAGATTTTGAAGTTTTTGTGTTTTATCAAGATTCTTCTATATATAAATGTGTGTGTGTGTGTGTAAAATGTGTATGAATATAATAATTACGAGAAGCAGGAGAGAAAGTTCTCTTTTGGGGGGGGGGGGGGGTTTGTGTCGGAAGGGAGGGAGAGAGAGAGAGAGATATATATATATATATATATATAATTGCTTATTGTGGTTGTGACAACATGTCATTTAATGCTACAGTCTATTGTGTTACTCTAATAATTCTTTCTCTAACTTGAACTTGCATATTGGACGCGGTATCTGATCAACATGACATTTACTTCACGGTGAAAGGGAATTGGCGGGTGGCATAGTCCTCCAAAACACACTCAAATCTTTTTGAAATCTAAATCTCACGTCGAACAAATTCATAACAACAATAATGGACACATAAACGTATTCAGTCACTTTATTTAACAGATTAATTTTTTAAAATAAAAGTTCAATTTCTTAAAAGTCTCAAATATAGATAGATACCTCTAAATTAGATTATCCGTATATCCTGATTACCATGATAATCTCAATTCGAGTCCACAACTTCTTATGTAGGGGTCCTTAAGTTCTCGGTGATTAATCATATTTTGAACCATGAAATTTAGACTTCAAAGTTTTGAAATAATGGATTAAATAATATTTGTGTTTCGACAATGTGTTTGGTGACAGTGTCATGTTTTGGAAATTTAAAAAAAAAAAAAAATGTGAAACTGAGTTTGGCTTATTATCTAAATACATAAAATAAGGTAAGTAAGTGCAATAGTGAAACAAGTCTTCTAATTTAGTGGTTTAGTGCAATGTCAAACTAAATAGTTTGTTTGGCACTCCGCCTAGATACTGTTTATGAGCAATAAATAAAGAGCTTTCTGTGATTTTTTTTTTTTCTCAGAAAAACTAAATTTACACTTTAAATTTACTTTTTGAATCAATAATCTAAACATGGGCAAACATTTTAGAGTTAAAATCTTGTAAGCTTAGTTGTAACTATTTCAGCATAGTAAGTTGCACTCCTACAATTCATTGTCTTATGGCACTTGGTCTTGGCCCTTGGGAATTCAAAGCCAAATTGTGAATGAAAGTTGAAAACTGGACTTATTAAGAAGTTAAGAACATAATGACTGATTTGTACAGTGTTTTCGGTTGACTTTAGGACTTTCTCTAAATTTTACCAGTTCATGTGAATTTAAATATTTATCTCATGATATATGGATAGTGTTTTATCGTTTTGTATATTATTATTGTGACATGTTAAAGAGTACTATAGACTAGGGAGGATGTTCTCGAGATTTTTCATTTTTCATTTTTTGTCTATTTTTTATTTTTTATTTATTTTTATTTTTTTGGAGAGGAGATCCTTTCTACTTTAGAATAAAACAACCAAACTTTAGAAGAAATTTCTACCTTACTAGTAACCATCCATTAGCATGAATGGATAGCCATTTGCCATGTCCAAGATTCAATGAGAAAATATAATGCTGGTAGCTTCGATTTCATTTCTTTTCGCTAGCAAAATACTACTACTACGGCTTTAAGAGCATCAGAACTTTTATGTCATCGTCGAAGATTTGCAAACACATCTTGGTGAAATTTCATTAACAAAAATAAATAAATAATAAAATATATATATATATATATAGAAAAGCTCTGTTTTAGAATGAATGATAAAATAGTAGCGCAACGTTTTACACGGGCAAATACAAATGACATTCAGAAAAGTACGTTTCCATAAGATTTGGATACAACTAAATGAAGTCTGATGAACTAACAACGTAGAAGAAAGAGGATCAGAGAACACAAAACTATTAATAAGACGCGTGAACACCGCAATGTTTTATGTCTGCCTTGCGATTCTCCTTAAAATCTTCTTTATTAGAGGATTAATCTATGCAGGGGGAAAAAACATGGTATCGAATCGGGGAATTCTCTCACAGCTTACTCATTCCGAGGATTCTCCGCAAATCGTGTGGTCGGCTTGGAATTGCTAGAGCTCCCTCTTGAGAGAATCCGAATTCCTCTTCAGCTTGCTTGAGCAACTTCAAGAACTCGGGATTGTTGAGATAACCGAGCTCGACAACGAACCTCTCTGGTTCCCAACCTTCTGTGGCAATCACCACAAAATGGCCCTGCTTCGCACCTTTCTCCAGTGAGAGGCTTGTCTGCAGCTTTCCCACTATGAACTAAGAATTCCAAGGCTTCCCTTCCTTGGCCCCTTGTAGTTTATATAGCCTTGGCCATGCTCAAAATGAATCACAATACACAAGGCAATTTCTTGATCTTCTGCTTCTTCCACACACACACACACACACACAGAGTCTAAGACAGATTGCAGATGTGATCCAATTCCTAATAAGAAGATGAGGTAGGGCCATTTCCCATGTGTTATTTTGTTAATTATCAATTTAACTCTAACCCCTTTTTTCTTTAGGTCTGAGTTAGATGCTTTTATATACCATTTCCTATACCTGCAATGACGGGTCCTAAATAATCATTTTCCTATGAAAAGTTGTTTTCCTACAGACCGTTTCACATCTCTCTTAGGGTCTACTCTACCCGCTCGATGTAATGCAGTCATGTGGATGTTACCTGGCTTTTTCCCTTTTTTTTTTGGTTAAAATCATATAGACTCCATTGAGAAAATAAAATCAAGCTTCAATCTTCTTAAAATATCTATTTCATAAGTCGATATTTCTATACTAGTCTCACTTCTGAGATCAACATTCACTTTGCGCTAGCCCTCGTAAGAACTTTTTATCTTAAAATCATCAGACTTCTAACGTTGTTCGCGACTCGATCTAACCAGTGATCATCTTGTCATACAAGGCGTACTACATATAGAACAGATCAGAAAAGTTCCATCACATGATGTTTAATTTAATGCTGACTAAAGAATGCTATAATGTTTCACACTCCATCACCGATAATAACCAAACCTAGATTTGCAGTCATCCAACCAAATTCCCAATCTTTCCCCTCTTAAAAGTTCCCGAGTTTAACACACATTTCGTCAATAAAATCATGCTCTGACCACGCTACAATATCATTGTCAATAACCGTTAAATATGTATCCTATGAATGCCATGTCATTCATAGCGCAATAAATAAATCATTAGTTTTCACTTAATACAAAAAACTTAGTAGCCGTTGAATCTCCGTCTAGAGCGTTCTTGGGCGCTATTTAAAAAGTTTTCTGAAGTATTTTCTCGTATGGAAATCCGAATTTACTGTTCAAATTTACGACCATTAGATAGATAATCATTGTCATGATACCAATCATACACTCTAGGCTATCATTTTTTCCCCATAGTACATCATAATTTTTCAACAGTGTAAAATTATATATAAGCAATAAATTGGTAAAATAGTATCAAAAGGCTACAATATATGGTAGAATACATCAAAGATGATTTTTTTCCATAAGATGATCAAGGATCAAACCGTGGGTTTGCGCTGGAATCCAGAGCCAGGATCGTCAGTGGAAGGGAAAACCTCGAATCCCGTGACGACGGCGGCCGGCGGTCCACGGCGGCACCGCTGCTGCATCTCCTCAACCGAAGTTGGGCTCCCGGAGAAAAGAGCCTCGACGGAGCCATCCCGGCGGTTCCTGACCCAACCCTTAAGCCCTAACTCGTTCGCGTTCTCGATCGTCCAGTTCCTGTAGAACACGCCCTGCACTCGCCCCTTCACCACAACCCTAACCTGGGCAAAAATCCCCAAATTCATCGCATCAGATTGAAGAAATTTTCTGAAATCGGAACCGAAATGGGAGAACCCTAACTGACCGTTTTGGTGGAGGAGTCGGCGGGTGAGGTCTCGGAAGCGGTGGTCATCGCGGATAGAGGAGGATGTCGAAGAGGAGGTGGACGAGGTTGGAGCAGAGGAGGAAGAGGAAAGCGAGGAAGAAGAAGACGACGGCGAAGCGGAAGAGGAGGATGAAGAGGAGGAGAGTGAGGATTATGGAGATGGGAGATTCCAACAGAATTACCAGCATTCTGGTTCTGGATTTTGCTCCATTCATGAAGATGAAGATGATGCTGATGAGAAGTTAGGAATCTGATTCTTGTTGATAACATATACATATATGTGCGTGTATATGTGTATATTAGGAGTATATGTATTCGTGGGTGTACCTGATATTTTTTAGTGTTACTGTTTCTGGAAAATGAGAGATTGAGGATGACTAGTTGACGTTGGGTTTGCCAGATTGATATATTTATAGTGCCCAAATTGTGGGAAAACGACATCTAACTTTGAAGAGGAAACGACGATCTGCAAGGAAACGACAGCACTAGACGACAAGATGTAGAGTCTCAAATAAAACGACATCGTGACAACAGTGGTTGAGACTAGAAACATTTTAAAGAAAAATTCCCAACGACAACATATTGGATACCAGCGATAATATATCCAAATAAATTGGCGGATGTAAAGTAAACGACACCAATTGAAAAGCAATCGTTTACCACAGACAAGCCCGAGCCAGTGCTCCCCCCCTCCCTCCGTGACAATGAACCACCACCACCATGGGACCCAGCTCCTCCCTACTATGGCGAGCTTCACGTCCGACGGATCTCCGACTACTACCCACCGGCCCGTGATCGGACCAGTGGCTCGACGATCGGAGAAGAGTTGCGAGGCCACCTCCGCCTTGATCCATGGCATCCACCCCGGCAGCATTGGGCTGTTTGCAACAGAACTAGAGCCACTGGAGGGCGTTCTTGGATTTTTTTTTTTTTTTTCAGTTTTCTTTTCTTGTCTTTTCTTTTTCACATGTAATCTTGCGTGAAAAACCCAAACATATTTTCATATACTCCATCAATAAGGTACGGTAACTAACCGCATTGTAGTATTAGCCTTAAATATATATGTATATATTCATAGGTCAAAATACAGGTGATTGAGATAATAATTAAAAAAAAAAAAAAAAAAGAGTTTTAAATTTTAAAGGGTATAACTTAGTAAAATCTCTTTTATAAATTTTATTAATAGAACTCATTTTTAAATTATTAAGATGTACATATTATCTATTATCTATATATAATAGTTATAATGTATCTTATCTCGTGTTAATATAAACTAAAAAAATTTTAAAAATAAATTAAAAAGAAAACATTACTCGTTCCCTCCCCGCCGCTGGCGACGCTCCCCAGCCGACAACAACACCCCCCCCCCCCAACGAGCCAGTCCCCCCGTCGCCGACGGACAACCCCCTTCCCCGACGCCGACGAGCCCCCCTCCCCCTCCCCCCTGTGCTGTGAGCCTAAGGCCCTCCCTTCCCCACCGCCGCGAGCCCAGTCCCTCGTCAACCCCCATCCTCAACGTCGACCAGCCCCCTCCACCCACCTCCCAACGCCGACAAGACCAATCTCCCCCGACCCTCCGCCCGCCGAAGCCACTGAAAATTTCTTTAAGAAAAATGATAAATGAAAACCTCCAACGACAACAACAAAAAAATAAATAAACGACAATATTCATAATCTCCAATAGACGACATGATCTCCAGTAATCGAGAACACATCAGCATATCTAGAAAACGACAAAATATCTAATAAACGACCTAGTGAAGACAAATTTTTCAAACGAAAAAACAATAAACTAATGGAAAGGACAAATATAAACAGCAACATTTGAGAAATGAATATATGTACGTATATATAAATATATAAAGAGAAAATATTTACATTTCTTCAAAAAAAAAAAAAGAAAAAGAAAATACATACATTTAAGAAACGACAGTAATTACTACAAACGACAACATTTGAGGAAAGATGGTGAAGTCGCAAATGAGGACACATCAATACCAACGTAGAAAACAAGTATTCCAGACAGAAATATTTTTGCTTCAGGGAGAATATCTAAATAAACTTAAACGAATAAAAAAAAATTAACTTTTGAAATGGCGGCGAATACACAAACAATATCATCAACAAAACCGATACGATCATAAATAAACGACATTACAGTATATAGTTTTAGAACGGCAATAACGAATCCAAACGACAAAATATTGGTCACTGGCGCAGAGACTAAACTAAATAAAGAGGAAAATGGCGGGGAACAAAACCTGAAAATGACAGTATATGATGTAAACGACATCATTTTCAATTAGAAAAAAACAAAAACAAAAACAAAAACATTATCTCAGACATAAAGAAAATGTAAAAAATGACAGTTGATTCAAGCCACAGAAAAACTGTACGATTAATTAGCAAAACGACATCATAATACAAAACGGCAGTTCTCTAGAACTCGACAAAAGATGAGAAGGATAATATATAACCACCAAAAACGTGATGGTATATTTTCTATATCTCGGCCAAACGACATCATCTTGGGAAGCAACCATGAACCAATAGACCAATAAAACGACAACATAGCGGACAAAAGACAACTTGTGAAAAGATTGTAAAATCTAGGAAACGACATCAAAATTTCAAGCCGGAAATTTCTATCAGAGAGACTTGGATAACGCACTCAAAGAACGACATCCTTTATGTAAAAGACGTCAAAGATAAAAGCAACAAACGATCCAGAAACAACGACACATGATAAAACTCTAAGCCACCACGTTGAGAAATTTAAGTGAGGAGAAGAAGGAGAATAAGAAGATAAAATTTGAATAATTTACAAAATCGATGACTCTTTCATAAATTATGACAATATTACAATATACACATTTTTAGATCAGGACCATTCTGAAAGTATAAAAAAGCGACAACATCTCACTAAAAGAAAGAATGAATTTTGTGAATGTTTAGATTTGGAATTGCCATTTGATGGAATGTGTGATCTTTTTTTTCTGGAGAAACCAAGAGGAAACCCCTTTCTCTGAGGGAATTAGTAGTTATGTATTTGGGCTTTGTTTTTGAAGTAATTAGACTGTGATATATATATATATATATATATAATTTACTTTCTGAAAAAATTATAAGCAAATAATAACTTTTTTAACATATTAAATTATTTATGTACTCCTACATAATAAATCATCTAGTTACTAGTAAATATGCTGTTTACCTCAACATTTTTAAAACAATGTTATTTAATTTTTTAATCTTTCGTAAATACGCTATTTACTTCTTTTTTGCCTTTTTTTTTTTTTTGGGGTCAAATTAGCTTTGGTAAGAACGTACAATATTAATAACTCTTACAAGGGAATAAATAAAATTTTTAAAAAAATTTCATATGCTAAAACGTAAAATTCAAAAATAAAATTCCCAGGGGCCTTAAATACCGATCGAGATCAATCCAGGTTTTGAAAAGTTTACTTTACTTAACGAACATACACGTTTTGGATTCAAGATGGCAAACGCATACACATTGTGTGGTTCGTTTTCAAAATTATATATTACTGTTATACAAAAATACGGTCGTTTTTGGGTCTGTGGTTTTCTATCTCTCTCCACATTTATATCATCGTCTACGAGAATAGTTGTCGTTTATATGAATGATGAAGTGTTCAGAATAATGTGTCGTTTTTCAGTAGCATGTCGATGCTATTCATATAAATTGTTGTTTCTTATTTTGCTCTTTGTTTTCTACAAGGGAGCTATATTAGTTATTTTACTAATAAGATTTTCTTACTACATAAAACCCTGTTTTATTTTGTTTACCAATTTATTCTGATATTGTCCTTTTAAAGACGATGTCTTTGAGGTATGCATGGTTTTCTCATAAATGATATCGTGTAAGTTGGATCAAAAGTGAATGAGAAAGATGAAAAAATTAAAAATTAAAATAAAAAAATGTTGATTTTCTCAAGAATGCCAAAAAATAATAGAATAAAAGATAAAGCTATCTATTTAAAAAACAAAATTTACAAAATCTTTATCTCAAATAAAGGATTACAAGGCCATTTGAATATAAGTAATTAGTTACCACTGAAAACTATCAAATAACTAGACTTTTCTTGTTATAAATTCCTAAAATAAAATCAAAACTTTTGAGCTTTCATATCTTTAAGACGACATCTTTATAACTCCAGAAACTCATAAATTATTAGCAGTTTAGCACCTTAAAGTTTCCAAAAACCCCTAATTAGAGTA
This sequence comes from Ficus religiosa, assembly GCA_024759925.1. Taxonomy (NCBI): domain Eukaryota; kingdom Viridiplantae; phylum Streptophyta; class Magnoliopsida; order Rosales; family Moraceae; genus Ficus; species Ficus religiosa. The sequence continues at coordinate 10,129 of JAFMPE010088530.1, forward strand.
AATAGTGCTTTATTAACTTAAAGAGATATTTCTTTTTTTTTTTTTTTTGGGTACGTTTTCACTTATCTAACTCCGTCCCATTATCATGGACTCCATCAAGAAGTGTGTTGTTAAACATTGTCATTTGATTTACATATTTTCCATTTTGAAGATGATGTCGTTTTTTCTAAGATGTTTTGTCTTTTATGAAAGATGTTATCTTCTTCTTCTTCTTCGCTGCTGAAAATTGAAAATGCTTGAGAGTTTTCTTTTTTAAATTTATATTCTTTATTTATTTTTTATTTTTTATGTATTTTTTGTTGTCGTTTAGCATACAAGGATGTGAACTACAGACTTTTAGAGACGGAATTGCTTGAAGGTTAGACGTAACGACCTCAGTGGTTTAACTATATAATTAAAACTCTGTGTTCGACATTAAACGTGTCAAATAGTTTCTTTTTTTTTCTTTTTTCCAAAATTTTCCCTTTTATTTTAATGCAAGAGTGTTAAAATAATTTCATAGCCTTACGTAATCTATACCATCAAATCAATCTCTAAATAAAAATATAAGGTCTACAAAATATTCCCCTATACATTAAACGTTCTGGTTTACGTTCCCCTATATATATACCTAACGACTAACGTCAAAGTAATAATCCTTTACAAGTTGAAATATAACCAGAAAAAAGAAAAGGATAAGGTTAGAATATTCGCTTTTTGAAAACAAAGTAAGAATATTATTGTGGTTGGTTAAGAAAGAAAAAAAATACAAATACGAGAATTATGCTAATCCACAACCAAAAGTCAAACAAAAAAAAAGAAAAAAGAAAAAGAAATCAGCATATATTTGGCTCACATTCTCTTGTCTCCTCATTTTAGAATTCGAATAGTCAAATATCACAAATGTGTCCAAAAAAAAATAATAATAATAAGTAAAATTCATCGTTTCCTCGAGAAGGGAGAAAAAAATAATAATTTTATTTTCCCCCACAAAATCTTTAGACTAAATGAAGAGGGAGAATACAAGTGTGCACGTGGGTTATGAATAGGAACAATGTCTACTTTTTTCCCCAATATTTTTTAAAAGATCTTATTTAGACTTTTAGCTATTGTGTGTGTGTATAAAAATAATAAATATGGTAACCACTGGTAGTTAGTTTATCTGTTATATCCATTTGACATTAACAGAATTGATAAATTCGATTAATTGAATGTGGACATTAATACATTACTATTCAACCAAACTAATTGCTGCTAAAACGTATGAAAAGTCTGTATTTTTTTGTTAGAATAAAAAAAAAAAGTTAGTTAGCGATGAAAATATTGCAAGAAGTGAGAAAATGTTTTTCAATGGAAACAAAAAAAAAAAGAGAATGAGAGTTTCATAGATGTAATTGGTAATTCTAAAATTTGTTAAAACTCAATTAAAAGAGCAAAACATAATTCCTTAATTATTATAAGTACTTCCTCTAGCTAAATGAGGACTATTTTGTACTCCACTTCTAATTTCTCTTGTACTACATCACCAATTGCATAAATATTGTGTACTAATTTCTCCATTCTTTCATTGAATGAACTACTTTCTTCTCTTTACTACTTTATTCTCCTCATACCTACCACGTTGATGTGTAAGTCTTGTGTTGGATGGTACAAAATTATGAATAGTTCAAAAAATAGCTAGGGACAGAACTAGGACAACCACTTAGAAATGACCGACATTTTAAAACAAATTGTTATTCTCTAATACATTATTAAAAATATTAACGGTCGAAATCCGTCAGCAAGAAAAACTCTTATTTTTTTTAATCGATCATCATAATGATCAATACAAGTTTGATGACGGTGAATGCAATGTAAAACTAATTACGAACCTTAATGCGATGTAAACCATAATAATTAGTACATATTTGAACACAAGAGAAAATGAAATGAGAACTTAAACGATGGAGGAAAACAGAAAAATGTATAAGTAGGGCTTAAAATAAAAATGAATAAAATAAGAAAATAAAAAATAGTTAGAACTTGGAGAAGACGTGTTGGAAATGAAGAAGTGAAAAGGCCACACTTTAGCTTGCAAATTCAAACTCCAACACGGCGCCATGTGTAGATGACGTGGAGTGGGACCCATCATGTCCTGCTCATGTCTGTTGGCTCCGTTACTCTCTCTCTCTCTCCCCACGATCTTTCTCTCTCCTGTCTTTTTCTCTCTTTATTTATGAGCCTAAAAGAGAGTCAAATATGCATTCCTTCAACCACACCAGAAGATCCCAAGCCTTTTTCAAACTCATCGGACCCCACTTCCCCAACTATATCCCACTAAATATATCATCCATGCCTATATACATATAAATATATATCATATACATGTATGTATGTGTGCATACCATGATATGCCATGGCATGACATGACATCATGTACGTATGCATGGTCTGGAGTCATAGTCATGTCTGAGTCAGAATTTGGTACCTCATTCATGACTCACCCCTCTGTCTCTCTCTAGCTATTAATGCTCTACCAATTCGTCTTGTTAATTATATTGATGCTGACAAATCCCATTTCCTCATAAATATTAAACTTCATTATCTTTGAATTGTTGCTAATTTAGGTCATCCCATTTGAAATCAAATTTTATTTATTACTATTACTCGAGATCTAAGGAATATTGTACATTCATTACGGAATATACGACAATTATGTCACCGTTGAGGGAGTCTGCAGCTATAGTTCCCTTGTACGTATACATTCAGGATTGTTCCCTTGAATATGTATATACATTCAAGATGAATCTTGAATTTACTATATATATGCACGTGTCATTAATTATCCATGTATCGCATACCGTAAAGATGTATCATCAATAATTAATGTTTGTAAATATTAAATTTAATCAAAATCATAATAAAATAAAATAAAAGATATGCAATAAACCTCATCATACGTAGAATTGTATTAAGAAAAAAAGAATTTTGGGGTACGTATTTACGTACATGAATGTGACGTGACATGATTATACTATTAATACATATGAGATTAGCATAAAGATTAGTAGTGATGATCATAATTATATCAACTCATCTTTAATGCACGGATCTTTAAATTATATGGAAATTAATATAGATCTCCCAGGTGAAATGATGAAAATATGTTTAAAAGTTGAATTTTTGGGAATCTCCAATCATACCATGTGTCCCTACTTGGGTATGGATGCCAATGGAACACAAAAGGAGAATAAGCTTCTTCACCTTCATTTTAAAAATTATAAATATAGGGACTTGTTATTGGTCTTAGATAGAGTATAAATTTTGATTATAAATAGAAGAGGGGAAAAAAAAAAGAAAAAGAAAAAGAAAAACTTTCACGGGCCTGATTTAATTATTTCATTCATAAATCATAATGAATCTGAAGAAATTGTTGGAAGTAAATATATTCAAGAAATCAGATTCACATCCAATTGTTTAACAATGACAACGTACCAGCTTCCAGAATATCTTTAATAAGAAAGGCAGAAAGGTAAAGGACAAAAATATTTACTTTTCATTTGGTTCCACTGGCTGATTTCAAATCATGAAAATATATATATATATATATATTACAGTTTTTTTTTTTTACATAGATGGTAATATTTCAGTTGTCTAAGGGGAAGTTTGACACACCAACTCAAATTTCTTCAATTCAAATTATTTTTTGTCTTTTTTTCAAAAAGTTTTTATCTTTTTCTTAAAAAATTTTTTGTCTTTTCTGAAATTCAAAAAAATTTATTATTAAAACTTAAAAATACTAACTCAAGCTACTCCACCAAACACCTGAAAATCAAACCCAGCTACCAAAAAGAAAAAGTATATGTAAAAAATCGAGATAAAATAATTAAAATTAAAAAAAAAAGACAAGAGACAAAAGAGCAATGATATTACATATGTCGGTGGAATAAAAACATGCAGGCGCTACAATAACGCTTTGTTTAGTACTCCTTTTTGGCCTAAAAATATTGTTTAATGAGCTATAATTAATAGAAAACTACGCTCATTTCTTTATATTAAATTAATTTATTCTTATTTGCTTGAATTCTATCAAAGTGTTTATTATATATATATATATATATATTTGGGTCTACGGCATTGACATTTCCCGACGCTACCTAAATTAACATCATTAATCTTTTCAAATCAGGTGGTTGCCCCTTGATTTTTGAGATGCCTGAAGATGAAGATAATTTGCTTCAAGCTGAAGGGATAAATTTGCAGTACTCGGTTAGTAAACTATTAAGTATGGTGGTTAATATATTAGTCAAAGATGACCAACAATCACATATATAATCCACATTATAATATTTGAGGATTGACCCAAAATGCTATCTTCACAAATAATCTTAATCTTAACATGTTTATATATATATATATATATATATATTATCTATTACGTTTTCATTTATTTTCCTTTTGAAGGATTTAGCTAGTGGATCACATTTGTAGGTGATTGTCTTACTACAAATCGTTCACGGATTGACACAAAATGCTCTTTGATTCTTTTCAAATCTTAAAAAGCAAAAATATAAAATTAATTATTAATTAGGATAAGTTGCTCGCTTAGTCTATAACTTTTAAATTTGTACAACTTTGGTCCTCTTTTTTTTTCCATAACTTAAATGCCTTTATACTATTAAAATGTTATTATAATAGTTATTTTCATTAATTTTTAGAATAAATATATCAGTAACTTTTGTTAAAAAGTGATGCCCATCAAGGGATTTCATCCCAAAATTAATGAAAATGATTATTTATTATAACGTTTTGAATAATTTAAAATTACTCAAGCTATGAAAAAAAAAAAACAAAAAAAACAAAACAAAACAAAACAAAACAGGATCAATCTAGCAATTTATCTTATATTATTAATTTAATATCACGTTGGACTATGTGGGTGAGTGAAGAGAGCTTTGGGTACATTATCTTATATTATAATTTCTTTCAACAAGTGGTAACTATAGGTTTAACATTATAAACATATTCTATATATTGTTTATTTAGTTAATATTATTTCTTTTTGAGGACTTTAGTGAATCACACAGGTGTTTGTTATGCGACAAATCGTAGTACAAGAAGAAACAACTAGAGGGTAGGTAAGTTATTATAATGTGGTAAGGTTTTCACTTCAAAAAATGGAAAGTAGAAATTAAACTTCCCACGGGGGAAAAAAAAAAAAAAAAAAGGTTGCTTAGTAAATAATGTAGTTAGGACGTGACAAGAATATGGTAACTAACAACTGTAGTAACAAATTAAAGGCGCTAATCAAGGCATGTATATGTGGGGTACATATATATAAGCATCCGAAGGGGAAAAAGAAAAAGAGCTACGTACCAAGAATGAGCTAAAAATGTCTGGCTCTTTCCCATGTTGCTGTTGTTGTTGTTGTTTTTTTTTTTTTTTTCTTGGGAAACAAACAAAAAACTTTTTCGATCTATAAAGTGATATAACCTCTTTTAAAATTACATATGCGTCCCATTAAGCGGAATTTCCAGTGCATTATTATACTCTCCTTGAAACAATTTTTTAGTTGAGCCTCATAATCAATCATACATATATGATGTTCAACAAAATGTTGAGCTTTTATTTATTTATTTTTTTTCAAGTACTATGATAGGGCATTTTTTTTTTCCCAATTAATGGAACACGTTATTTTATTAACCATTTGTTTAAATTTCATTATCTGATCTATGAATAAACATGAATAAAAGTACTCACATTTGTAGATCATATTATTATAATTTAATCTAATGCCTAAAAAACTTACTTTATTTTTTATTTTTATTTTTTTTAAGAAAATCAAATGTTAAGCTCCAGAAGCTCATCTTAAACTTTTGTAAACTAAAAAGTTAGGTATGTAGCTACTTGTAAGTCTTCCACCGTATAGTCCATTGTTTTGGGACTTTTTCAGTATTGCTGATAGCTGATTACACATATATGTGGTCAGATTAATTTATTTGTGTTTTTTAGGACGTGTGTAGTTTGAGTTTATATCTATATATCTTTAACTAAGGCCTCGTTTGACATTCAAGTTCAAATTGTACTTTTTCATCTCAGTTTTTGTCGTTTTTTAAAAAATTTTGTCTTTTTCTGAAAATGTTTTTATCTTCTCTGAAAAGTCAACAAAAATTTTCAACTTAAATTGTACATTTTCATCAAACTCATTTATCAAATGGACCATAATTAATCAAATGCCAACCGTGGGTGTTTAACACAAAATACTTAATTTAATTATTAAAAAACCGCCCGTGGGTTTAGTAAGTAATTAGTTGGGTGGGCTGTGATTAAGACCACGACCTCAATAAGCATGCTAATCCAACAAGAAGAATGCCTATCCATCAATATCCATCTGTCCACAGACATGACATGAAATGCTGACGTGGAGCCCAATTTCAACAGTGTTGTAGTGGGTCAGGTGTCATCTGTTTGTTCTTAGATGGGGCCCACTGTCCAACTCAACTCATCTTGCTTGTCATCTCCAGACAAAATAGCAAAAATTAAAACAAAATTTAAAAAAAAAAATTAAAAAAACATGGTGCAACTTCTTTTAATTATGTGACCTTGTTAGAGTGACCGAAAGGCGCGGTGGATATTTTGTTTGATGGGGCGTGATTCATACCTCATAACAATAATGCAGGCCGTTTCCTGAAATATACGAAATAATATTTATATTGTGTGTGTTTGTTCCTTTTTTTTTTGTTTTTTTTTTTTTGTTTTCTTCTTTTTTATTAATAAAAATAAGAAGAAATAATTTATTGGAATCAAATATGGATAATCCCTTGGAGACAAATGTGTCATACTTCAAATAATATCTTGTATAATGCTTAGCTAATAATAATAATAACAAAAAGTTCCTGTATAAGACCAAAGATAAACATATACGTATCGGCATTATCAATAAAATACATTACAAAACAATAATGTTTGGAGACATCGATGATGCTCCAGAATATAAGTTTCACGATTTCAAGATAAAACCAGCATTCTATTAATTTTAGTGTTTAATATTATTAGCATTGTATCGAAAATTTACAACCTATAGGATTTTATTGATTAATTTCAAAGAAATATCAATAGACAATACGACAT
>JAFMPE010088641.1:0-20656 GCA_024759925.1 Ficus religiosa
CTGTTATTTATTTTTAAAATTTAAAATCTTATTATTTACTTCATTTAATTTCATAAAAATACATAAAAATTTATTATGCATGCACACAACTTTATAACAGAGGCCTTATTGGGCTGAAGTACTGGACTGTTGGGCCACAAGAAAGAAAGTCCATTAGGCTTAACTATGGGAAGCCCAAACTTATTGAAAGCCCAATGATTTTTTTTTTAATTTTTATGTTATTTTATTTTTAGGGAAAAAAGACACTTCATCGTGATTCTGAGAAGCATGCAACTTCATCAATGAAGCTCTCTGTACAGTCTCCGAAGCTCCCTAAAACCACTCAAAACCCTAATTTCCCAATTTCACCATACGATTAAAATCCCCAATTTGCCAAATTGATCTGAAACCCCCATATGTTTTACAACCTTTTCAACAAATTCTGTATATGTGTGTGTGTGTGTGTGTGTGTATAGAAATATAGTTTTTGATTAATCAGCATTTTTGGGTAAGATGAGCCAACCGTCAGTGATACTTGCGACGGCGAGCTACGATCACACCATTCGGTTTTGGGAGGCGAAAAGTGGCCGTTGTTACCGAACCATCCAATACCCAGATTCGGTTAGTATTTTATTTATTTATTTATTTATTTAAATTTCGTTTCATTTGATTGTTGGACAACTGTAAATGGGAACCAAAGTTATTGTTTTGAAGATTTATGAAAGTGATTAATCAAAAAATGTATGAAAAGATTTCATTTTTCAAGGATTTTCAAGGGTATTAATTATTAAAGATAGTATTTTGCTCGTTATTTGATTATTTTTATTAGATTTCGAGTTATCATGAGATGGATGTGTGAGTGTGATTAGCTTGTTTGAATTGGGAAAAAAAGAGAAGAAGAAAAGTTTTGGGACCAAACTGCCACAATGCTAGTGGTTCAAGAACTAACGAAGAGTACCAAAAATCTGAAAATTTTGATGTTTTGGTGACTAACAGGAGATGTGCAACTTAAACAAAAACTGCCCATTACTTGCTTTGCCCTGTTTTTGCATACTAGAATGTTTGTGCTGACGTTACTTGGAGTTTGGCTATAGATTTATCTTGTACATATCTGTGTATTCTTGGGTGTTAACGGTATTTATTCAAGAAACTCAGGGACGAATACGTACGGTGTACAGATATTCCAACGGCCCAAGTAAACAACTGTTAGAAGTAATGAGGAAACTATAATATGTTAAGATAGGAAGCGATGCGAAATTAATCAAATTTGGCACCCAAGTATTTGGTTTGTTAGCCTATTACTACCTTTTGTTAGCTGCTGGTAGATCAAAAGGTAATCGTTCACATTTTGCTTAAGGAGAATATTAGAAAAATATTTGGGATGTGATAAGGTGCTTTGCATTGCTTTTGTTATACTTGTCCCTTCTTAGAAAATTGAGGGAAGATGGCTTTTGAGTTTTAGTATGTAATTTTACTGTTTTTTGAATTCTTTGTCAATCGAGCCAAGTAAACACTTAGAGTTGGATTATGCATGGTTGAATTTCAACAACTGATGAATGAGATATTCCAGAATTTTCCTTCTATCTCTATACCTTACTAGCAACTTATAACGTTTTTGTGAAGCTTTGTTACTTTATGGTGCTTACTTATTTAGTTTTTGTTCTTTGTTGGATTAGCAAGTTAATAGGCTTGAGATAAGCCCGAATAAGCGATACCTAGCTGCAGCTGGTAATCCTCACATTAGATTGTTCGATATTAATTCAAACAGCCCTCAGCCGGTGAGTTCAGTGCAGGTTTCTCTGTTTTTCCTTCCTTCTTCCTTATAGATTACGAGTAAAAAAGTATATAGATCTTCTTTAAACTATTAACTGACGACCATAATTTTCTTTTGACTTCACAACAGGAGATCAGCTATGATTTGCATACTAATAATGTGATGGCAGTGGGGTTTCAATGTGATGGGAAATGGATGTATTCGGGTTCCGAGGATGGCACAGTAAAGATTTGGGATACAAGGTACATTGCATCATAATGTGATAATATTATACTGACGCCATTAGTTTCAATAGTTTGTGACTTTTTTTTTAATCTAAAACGCAGAGCACCAGGTTGTCAAAGGGAATATGAAAGTCGTGCTGCGGTTAACACTGTTGTTCTGCACCCAAATCAGGTTAGTTAAACATTTCTTGGGGCAATGAAGATACCTTTAACATAACTGCTAGTCTGTATCTCACTACTGCTTTGTGTTGGAAAAAATTGATGAAAATGTTGATTCTTGTAGTAAGTATGACAAACGATTGTTTTCATGAATATATTTTCCTTTCATTTTCTGTCATTCTTGTGGTCTGAAGGGTTGTTGGGGAATCAGAAAAGTCATTACGGTAATTTTTTTCTGGGAAAATATCAACTATGCTTGATTCACTTAGTTAAAAACTTAAAACATTTCAAAGACCATGGATTGCATCTCATAATGCCTCAAATGGTTTTGCAGACAGAGCTGATATCTGGAGATCAAAATGGAAATATTCGTGTGTGGGATTTGACAGCAAATTCGTGTAGCTGTGAATTGGTACGCCTCTGCTCTGGATTTTGCTATTTAAATCTATTAGTGTACAAGCTTTTCAATGGTTCCATCTGTACAGAATTGAAAAACCTTTTGCAATTTGTTCTTTGTGTACTTATAAAATGTATCCTTTATTTAGATAGATGCAAATTTTTATATTTATTGGGGATATAGGGAAAAAATGTTGAGGCTTCTGAATGCAAAGGATTGGTTGAAGTAAACCATATGGTATCCCATAGAAATTACTGTGGTAATGGTGAAACTATGAGACCTCAAGAAATTGAAGATAACTCAATCACGAAGTCCTTACAGCACAATTTAACGTAAGTCTAGAATCCAGTGGCGGAACCACACGTTTTTAAAATCTGGTTTTTACCTCTGAAATTTTTGTAAAATTTCAAGTGTGCTACTGACTTTATAAGAAAGATTATTACTGTGCCCCTTTTCAATGATTGAAATATTTTATGTTCCCATGCAATATAAAGCTGTCATTAATTTTTTGCATAGTGCTCCCACCCTGCTAGAATCCACTCTGATAACATAGCCATTAGAATTTTTGTTCTTTTCCAATAGGCAAAGCCATTTTCACAGGAAAAGTTACAAGCCTCAAATGCCTATTTCTCTCAAAAGCACGTAATACTAAATTTGATTTCAATCCATGGGTGACTTAGGTGCCAGAGGTGGATACAGCGGTAAGGTCGCTAACTGTTATGTGGGATGGCAGCTTGGTAGTTGCAGCAAATAATAATGGCACATGTTATGTTTGGCGCTTGTTGCGGGGGACACAGGTTGTACCTCGACACACAATTATCTGATTTGTCCTTGATTTTATAATTGGCTTGTTCCATAAGGACCCAATTTCTTTACAGACGATGACAAACTTTGAGCCACTTCATAAACTACAAGCACATGACGGTTACATTCTCAAGTGTCTGCTTTCCCCTGAGTTCTGTGAACCACACAGGTTCCTTCATCATATCTAATTCCATGCAGTTTACCCATATATATATATATATATATATATACATATTTCGTTGTGCCGAGATTTATGTCATTAATGTTGGTTATGTTTCATAGATATCTTGCTACTGCATCTTCTGATCACACTGTCAAGATTTGGAACGTCGACGGTTTTACATTGGAGAAGACTTTAATTGGTAGCCTTCTTATTCGTAGCTTAAAAAGACTTATTTATTTCTCACCTACATACACATTCATATTCTTTTTTCTTTTCTTGTTTTGACGTGCTTTCTAGGACATCAACGGTGGGTGTGGGACTGTGTTTTCTCTGTGGATGGGGCCTATCTTATTACAGGTATATTTTAGGCGTCAAGAAATGGGATTTGCTTAAACTTTCATCATGCGTTAAGTTACACACACACCACACACATGTACACTTTTTTTTTTGTTACTGATATTGCAAGGACAAGATTATTGATTCAGTAATAAATAACTGACTACAATATAAAACTTAGTTCCTGTTTGACATTCCGTTTTAAATCCATTTTTTAAAAAATACTTTTTATAGTGTTCTCTCTCACATAAATTCGAATATACTTTGAATCAAGGGTTTCAATCTACGGACCCTTAAAAAACGACCTGCTTTGATTTCATCTTTCAGTTCACCATCTCTTTATCATTTTCATGGTCGTCTCGAGTCATTTGCTTTGAGCTTGTCTCTTGGATCTTCATTATACGATTCTCAAGCCATATATTTGATATTTTTCTGTGCAGCTTCGTCTGATACAACAGCTAGGCTTTGGTCCATGTCAACAGGCGACGATATAAGGGTGTACCAAGGCCACCACAAAGCAACCGTTTGTTGTGCTCTCCATGATGGAGCTGAGCCTGCCTCTTCATGAGACCCCTTTTTAAACTTCCCTGCTCGTGTACATGTTGTTTTTATTTTTATTTTTATTTTTATTTTTATGCCTGTTTTGGATTAGAGTAATTGGATTAAATGGTCCCTGATTTGGTCCCTCTTTATTTTTTTTTTGGCCGAGACGATCTTAAGCTCTCTAAATGATGGCAATTTAGTCATTTTCATTCAATTGTGTTAAGTTTCTAACAAAAAAGATCACGTAACCACTCACATGAGTTAGATTAACCATTAAAAGATGAAAATATCTTTATTTTTTGAAAAAATAATACACAATATACATTTAAACTAAAAAAAAAAAAAGGGTGAGAGAGCTGACTAAAATTTAGTACTCAGTCCCCCTTTCCCCCCACAGTGCTGTCTCTTCCGTCGCCAGCCAAGCCCAGCCCGTTCCAACCACCCCCCCCCCGGTAGCCCTTTGTCCGTTTGCTCGCCATACCCCAATGAAGATGGAATGAACCCGAGCTTCCCACGTGGAGCTCTGGCCCCCACGGGATCTGGGACAAGGAGATATGGGTTTTTTAGATTGAGAATACCTCTTCCGGTTTTCGGTTTATGGTGGACCTATGCGATTTCGTTATAACGTTCTTTTTTTTTACTTCGATGAAAAGATCCCACCATGACTAGGCTCCCAGACCAAAGATCGTGCATACGCAGCGACCTCGTACTTCCAAGATGTAAGAAACGTCTCGTTCGGTTACAAATCCGAGATTTTAACTAGGGAGATCATAGCAGATGAGAGCCGATCCCAAGTTTCTCTCCTTCGTCTGGTAGTTCTATGTTCTGTATGGCGAAGCCTTGCAAGCCCATTTCAGTAAATAAATTGTATCTCAATTTGAGAAAAGGCATTCCCCCATATTTGTGAAACCTTGTCAAATGAATGAACCATATCAAGTCAGCACTTTAGAATGAAGAAGGCAATGTGCAATTGGATCAATAGTTACATCCATGCACATAGAATAGAAACCCCTGTTATTTTGTGGTCATATTTAGTATTCAGAGTTTGCCTCGATTTGATACCGCTCTCGCGGCCCACACCAAAACAGTGCTTTACCCCTAGATGTCCGTTGCTCTCAGATCGTTGTATTCTAGTGCAAACGAGAGGAAAATCAAAGGAAAGATAGAACAATTCCGACATTGTGTTACCGATAACCTCTCATTGCTGGAGTAAATTATTTAAATGATACTGACAGTCTAGGGTTGCAACACCTGAAAGATTATTAGCCTTCAGGGAAAGCCCATGTTTTACTTCAAACTTATATAAGAAGGAACGACATGAGGTTCCAACATTTTTTCCTTAATTGACATAGGAGTTGTTCCCGGGCATCCTCAAAAAAAAAAAAAAAAAGGTTATTATACATCACAACCCTTACTTACTAATTCGGCTTTTAAGATGTCGACTGCTTACGGGGCGGGCCATGAGTTTACTTTGAGTATTTATGACTCTGGTGGCAACACGTGACAAGCGAATGACATGATTATCGAGGAGTTACACGACGACAGACAAACTCGGCTAAAGTAAAGAGACTTGGGCTTGGCTAGACCAACTGGGAAAAGGCTACCGCTCTCATCAATAAAATTTGTAAGGGCTTCAATGAATGAAGTCCTTGGAATTAACTCAATTGTTCTCTCGTCCTTCACTTTGGGGATGGAATTTGTGGCGTCAACCTATAGGGTTTATTATTTTTCTAATTTCTTCCCTAGCAGAATGTGAAAGATTACCCCACATCTACTGGCATGTGATGTTTGGACATAGAACCGAGTCCTTGTGAATGAGCAAAGCCAGGCGCTCTTATTTTACAATGGTAGGGACGATTGCTTCCATTACTAACCAGAAAGACACCAAATTCTCCTTTAGGTGCTTCAACTGCGGTACCCCCAAAAAAAAAAAAAAAAGATCTGGGCTTGCCAAAGAGAGGGAGATCTGAGCTTGTCGGAGAGAAAGGGGGGGGAGGGGAAAGATTTTTTTTAAAAATATTTTTGTTAAACTAATTATTGTTAGATTATTAAAATATCATCTCAAATTAGATCACATGTATTGGACATGACTCATTTCGTTAAATATTTAACGGACTTAAATTGAAATGAGTATAATTGTCAACATTTAGAGAATTCAGGATTATATAGGCTAAAATTAAAAAAACAAGAATCAAATCGTCACCTATTCAATAGTTTAAAAATCGTTTAGGCCAATGACTCTTCGGATTATTCACAAGTTTTATGGTGCAGTACAATGTCTTTTGACTAGCTCCTGTTTGTGTTCGGCAACAATGGTCGACTTATAATTGAAATTTGAAGAAAAAAACTTTTTTTTTTTTTTAAATTCTATTTCTTACACCTTATGGAGCCACAGTTTTGACCGATCTTTTGCTGCTAGACATTTAACTTTGAGCATTTGAAATTTTCCTCTCGTATTCAACGAAAGCTAACAAGAGTTAGTACACTAAATGTTTCCAAGTTTAAAACCATTCAACACTAAAAATATCCTGTTTTGAGTCATGGTTCAAATCTAAATCCACAATTCAAACAGTAAAATTCAATTTTTATAAAGAAAAAAGAGCAAAAACTGTGTAAAATACCTTGACTTATCGTTAACACAGAATCACACTTCTCACATTCGAGGCAAGAAAGAGAATTGGAACCATTTCCATAAATAATAACTAATCCAATATTTATTAAATTGTTTGATTCTCATTCTAATTGGCAGCAACACCAAAGAATTTTGTTTCTGACTTCTGAACAAAGTGAAAAACAAGATTTCAAGTAACAACTCTTTGGTTAGTGCCTCAAATAATATAGATTTTGTACTTTCGACATTTTGAATATTGCATGTCCTATAAGAATTTGATCTCAAAGCAATATTGACTAATTAGCTCAAGAAGAAATAAATATTCCTTTTTATCACAATCAGATAAATTTTTACAAGGCAAAATTTTTTTCAAATAGAATACAAATAGGCAAGAGGTGGACTTGGTAGAGAGTACTCCCTTAAATTATACATGGTACAGCCTTTAAATCAAACTTCTACCTTCTGCATCAGATCAAAACATCCGGTTCCGACCTTCACTGGCAATCCAAGGCTTATTCTAGCCGACGGCGTTTCCAAGTCATCCATCTCACGGTGATAAGCTGCATCCACTATGAACTTCGATGCCGTCTCAAACGACATTTTACTAAAAGGGGAGATCGATTCTGCGATGCCACCATGCCTACTCATTGGCCGATATCCACCAGTGTGGGTCATGAAGTCAGCAATAAGCGTCAAGTGTCGGATATTGACAGATATTCCATAGGACTTGAAGACATTAGTAATCTCCCTGATGATGGTTTCTCTGGCAGCTTCTACTCCGTACGTACTCAGCATCGCATGGATGTCATTGGAATAAATATACCTGACATCGAGAATATCTTGCAATTTCCAAATCGTCATGAAGTCCACCCCAGAAGTTTGCAATGCTGGAATTTTTTCTTTTTCTTTGAGTGGAATATCATCCCTACGTTTCGGATCCTTCCCGTAGTAAATAACTTGATTTTCTTTGCAAGTAATTTGCTGACAGTTCTCAATCTTACCGGAGCTTTGGATGTACACCTTCGTGGCCGATTTCTGAGCAATCTGCATACAGATTATTCTAATCAATATAAACTTGCAAATTGGGCAAGTAACAAGGAGATCAAATTTTGAAATAAAGCATAGAAACAACATCCTCAAACAAGGAAAAATAAACACAAGCAAGAAAAAAATTTTCGAAGGGTGTTACATTATGGCGTCAGGTTGGAGGGTCAGGTGTGTTTTAAAGTCGGAGGAGATGAATGTTAAAGTTAGAAGACTAGAGCACAGGAATCTAAGGCCCGAGTTAACGAAAAATTTAACAAAAATTTGAAAGCTTAACGAGATTTGACGAAGAAAAAGCAAAAGAACTCTTTGATCTGGTGAAAGCAAGGGACAAATAATGGAAAACATGCCATTTTCCTAACAAATGAAACAAGGAAATCGGAAATCAAGTACTTGGCTCGTGCAAGGGTGCAATGAAAAAGGCAAGGGCGAACATACCTGGGCCAGCAGAATATGAGGTTCATTGTTAAATCTGAAATGGACCTTAAAGTAAAATCCCTTGGCCTCGACAAATATTGACCGATCATCATCCTTTCTATTAAATTGTCTTCTGCTCTTCTTCTTGCTTTTGGTTTTTGATTTAGTCTTTGTTTCTGGTGACTCGGACTTGGAGGAGATTCCAGATTTTGATGGGCTCTTTGGGGCTCCATATTTAGCATCCACCATCTCGACCTCATTATACTTGCTAGACTCGACTTCATTCTCATCCTTGTCGTTTTCACTCTCAGATCCAGCTCTTGTTTCCTCTTCATTATCTCCCTCGTCATAATCATCTTCGTAATCCATCTCATCTGTAGCTTGCCGTTTTTGTTTTTCCGCATCTAAGCCAAGATCTTCTTGCCCTTCATTTTCACCATCACCACCATCGTCGTCCTCTTCATCACGTTCAGCTCTACTCGAAGATAAATCCTCATCCCCCTCATTTGGATCCACAGACTGCGAGTCAGGTGAGTAATTTTGTATTCCATTAATTCTCTCAAGCAACTTCAGATGATATTTTATTGCATCCTCCAACGCCCTGAGATAGTCAACACTTAGAATTTCCTCACATTCTTCTGCTGAAATATCAGCATATCCTTGGTAATGCTCAGGTCTGCAAAGCTTCATTTCAAGCTTATAAATACGGCAGATTTGATTGTTTCGAAGGGAAAATGGCTCCACGGTAACTTTCATAGTCTCTATAACGTCTGCCACAGTGATTTTCTTTAACTTATACGCAAGATGCTTGGCTTCTTCCCTGCATATAAAAGATATATCCAAAACATCACAACAAGGTGGAAAACATGGGCAATCATGGTAAAATTCAACGTCCAAGACATACAACCTCGATCAGCAGTCAATATCCCAGTGGTGTACTACCAAATGAAGCAATGGAAGATTAAGCTCTGAAAGTAACAAATTTGTAACACCATGCTTGCCAGTCAAAGCAACCGGAAAATAGGAGCATAACAATACAGGAAGGTCTACCATCAGGCAGAGGAAAGAGATATGAAGATGCATATTCGTATTACAGAATATGATCAAATTTAAATAAAGCCGCTAAGATGAAGCAAGTTGTCTTACGTAGCAGTACCAATAAACAGCCATTAACTTTCAAAAAATTGGAAAATTGTAATTGTCAAGTGAAAGAGTCACCACATCAACCAATAAGCAATAAAATGTTAAGATTTGGCATCTGCTATTCTTGATGCTAAATTTGGCACCAAATTTAGCATCAAGAATAGAATATGCCAACTTCGACATTAAGGCATAACATAAGAGAATGCTTTACACATAGATATATATGTGTGTGTGTGTGTGTGTGTGTGTGTGTATAAACTTAATGGCGAATGTTGGCATGGCATAGAAATGGACATTGCATTGGAGATGCTCTAAGAGCCCCTTTGCGAGTTTTATAATGACTCGGAAATTTCCATTCCATCTTGTAACCACTATTTGTTAAATTTTAAGAACCATGCATCAAAAACCATAAATCACAACTTGAAATTGTAAGAGTTACTTTAATATGCTCATTGTTTCCAATGTTCATATATTAAAAAAAAATAAAAAATCTAAAGCACAACAACCAAGTTACTGTGAGCTACTCACTCTGATCTGCCCTCTTGCAGAGGACAAGTCATGACTGGAGTCTTAATATCAATAGCAGCTGTCATCAGGATCTCTTGGAGACGTGGAATTCCAAGGGTCACATTCATCTCACCTCGACCAGCAAGATGAAAAGTGTTCAGCCTGAAATATTGTAACACTGCCGTTTGAGTAGAGAGAAATTTCATATCCAAATCAACAAACACAAGGCACATGTAAACGCAATCATTTTCTTAACTTTTTTAAATTGACAGTTTTTGTTTTTCAAACATAAAATTCAAAACATCATCACAGCCCATCTTGACCACTAATTTTGTTTGTGGGAAAGATAAACCAGTTACCACTTGTTGAGAAACTAACAAAAATTCAAAAAGAATTTTTCTAAAACCAAAGTAAATAAAGAACAAAAAGCTTACGTCATCTGTGTTGACGGTTCTCCAACTGACTGAGCAGCTAGAACACCAACCGGTTCTCCTGGTTGAGCAAGACTTGAAAGATATTTGTGCTCCATCAACTTCAAGAAGTCGCCTTGGCTTGAACCATTAAGATTCTGTATTGCAGATGACTGACTTACAAATTTCATAGCTTTCATTTGAAGAGCCAATGGCAAATCCTTAATGTAAGGACTTGATTTATCAATTTGGCGGCAACATTTCTTGTAGATCATTTGTTCATTCTGAAAATGCAAAATAAAAAAAGTTGTATTTACAATGAAAACCATATGATCCGAAAAAATTAATCCAGAGTGAGCAAAAAGTTCTCACCGCTGCCAGTGCTTCGAAATTTGCAAGAAAGCTTGTTTGATGGACATCTACACCATCTTCTCCATAACAGAACTGGATGATGGAACCGTCAGCATCACGAACAGTGTGGTCATAGCTCACTTTAAGACATTCAAGATTTTTTATTAGGCATCTTTGTAGATATCCACTGCGAGATGTTTTTACAGCTGTATCTACCAACCTATTCAGCAATGAATTCATAAATAGGAAAGATCAGCATATATATACATATATATGTATATCTAAATACAAAATAAAAAGTGCTGTACACCTGCCCAGCTGCGATAATCCGAACAAAGTAACAGTAAACCATAAGTCATTAACTCACTCATTAAAATCCTTCCTAACAAAGATAAGGATATTCATAAAAATAGGACTACACAAGGATTTTCCCAAGTAATAATGCCTAACAAGACTAGGCCAGCCACAATAAACCTTGGGCAAGTCAAACATATGTCTAGTAGAAAAAAAAGGAGAAATTGGACAAATTCTCTCTGCAAAACATAATAAGACAAGGTCAAGAAGACAGTTTTTATTACCCTTCACGGCCCGCCATGCAATGAAAGTAAAATTCCTGAGGGCGAAGACCAGAAAGAAAGCGATCTACTACAAGGCCTCCAGCACGAGCTCTCCAGTCCCATGCGGGGAAGCAGGGTAATGTTTTCCCAGAAGACATTCGAGGAACTCGCTTTCCTTCTAGCTCTTGTTGGCCTAAATGTGAAGATATTTGTTGAAAATTGACCTGTTCAAAGCAAAAGTTGCTGAAACGTTAAGTCTTTGTAGTGTTTTACTTCTTATTTTCGAACAAGCTACACATAACACACCCTGGTCAGTTCATAAAGTACTCATAATGGCAAATATTTTATATTCCAAATGTTTTAACTAAGAACTAGAATTAGCACCTACATAAACTGCATATAAATTTAATGCACCCCTACTAAACTCGTACAACTGGGATCAGTGCTCAAACTTCAGAGCACAAGTTGACCTCTCATATCAAGAATACTCATCACAAGTCAAAAAAACATAATTTTCCCATGATTATTTCATTGACCTTAAATTTTAGGATTTATTATTCATATAGGTAGATATTAAGATATCAAAATTTCTGTGAAGATATTGAAACGTGGCAGTGGGGACTGAGGATGCTTTGGCATCTCTTTCGAATACAAGAGCATTCAAAAGGTACAAATTCACGTTTCAGCATGCAGCTTCCACTGGCTGAAGACGACTTTCTGAACTCAGACATTCCCATCTTTCTCTTTCTATCAAATGTGATACTAAATACAAATATAGGTGGGAAAAGCTGACGTAATTTATTGAAAAAAAAAATTGAGAAGGATAATCAATTCACCAATATTATGCAAAGAATGCAAAACTAATAAAAGCTCCAGAAGGAATACAAAAACACGTCCAGACATACTTGCAAGAACAATTAACATGTAGAAAATATGTTAGTTGAAACGTTATCAACTTGATTTAAAAAAACTATCTTCAGTCTTGTAGAAGCACTCCAACAACCAAATGAATAATATGACCGACCACAATAGACATAAAGAGTTTCAGAAACTTACTGCACCACCTTTCGCTCCAGATGTCGTCATGAGAGATATACAATTCTTGCTGGGGGGTTTAACTAACCCTTTAGACAACAGCCCTTTGAGTTCCTCAGACTTGCTTGTTACATCATTAACTTGGCTTATCATTTTCCGATCCAGCGCTGCCAAGGCAGCTTCTCCATTGATTCGAACAGTTTTCTCAATTTTAAGTTGTAGGGTAAAGGGATCTGTAATCCAAAATAGATTAAGATATCATCCATGCATGTACGAACGAGTGAAATTAGAGTAATATCGATAGTCATGCAAACAATCTTCAAAGAATTTCCAGGCAAATCAACTGCAAGCTAAAAACAACACTTAAGGGAGAATTAGACTTCAATTTTCACAACCTAATAGCAAGGGCCATCTAAAAAGTTCCTCCCATTGCAATTGAAATTCAAACTTTGGAAAGTAGATTTTGATTAAGTTATAAAACAGAGTAGCTTACCTATATTTTCATCAACTTTGACCCCAACAAACTCACGGTGAACTTCTTCACCAAGACCTTCACATAATTTAAGTACTCTCTCCCTTTCTCTGTCTTTACTTTTCACTATCAAAAGATCATTAACTCCACATGTGAACCCGTGCATCTGAATCATAAACGTCATAAAACATAATTTTATCCAAGTTATTGACTAAACTTGCAATGCAACCATTACATCCGGAGGAGAAATTAAGACGAATAAAATGGCTAACCTGTAGATAAACAGTAAATAACCGACTCAATGATGAAAGCAGAAGACCAGCTGTATTTGACCCACAGAGTTCATGCACTGTGTGGACCAAACCATAGTCACCAAATTGAGCCTTGTCAATAACACCGCGAACAAAGTTGTTTTTATAGATAAATAACTTGTCCTCATCCAGCTCTTCCATCATCTTCAGTTCATCTTTGTCAATTTTTCTTTCTTTTATTGGTTCTTTTTTTCTCTTTGATTCAGTATGTTCAGCTACTCTTCTTCTACTCGGATTCTCCTCTTCATATTGTCCATCTTTATTGACTTCTTTTTTTCTGTTTCGTTCTTCTTCAACAGTTTTACTTTTGAAAAAATCACGAGGGATCTTCCCAGCTTTTTCAACAGTAAATGGTTGGAAACCCCTAGTGATGTGATTAAGTAAGGCAGTAATGACCTATCAAGGGGCAAAAACATTTTCTTTTTGTTAAGAAACGCACGAACACACACGCACACACACACACATGTATATTCATGAAGACTATGAGAAGAAAATCAAAAGGAGAGCAAAGCATCCTCCTGCACAAGAAGAGAAGACAAACAAGAACCAACGCCACTAAAGCCAGACTATGGGGTCTAGATCAAATTAGCTCGCCTAACAAGTAGTCTCTAAGCTCTTTAAGACAAGAAACCCGTAAGGACATGTCGAAGGCAAAACCACAGGAAACTAAAAACGAAATGTCGTGTGTGTGTGTGTGTGTGTGTGTGTGTGTGTGTGACAAATTTAAAACATATATTCTCATCTTTGAATACAATTAAGCCCTTAATGTACATAATCTATATATTTTACCTGTTTCCCTGTCCAAAGAGGTTCTGGCTTCCAAATCGCAGGCATAATGGATTTAAGCTCAGCTTCAAAATCCGAAACAACAACTTTATTACCGAATTTCCTGGAGGAAGCCCCTAAGCCAGGATTGGAAAGACCAGTGCTGTAAAGAAGATGGTTGAATTCATCCCAACGTAAAAAGGTATCCTTCTTTGTAAGGACGACAGCACTTACAATATGATCCTGGATAATTAAAAATAGTTGATCGATTAGTTAATCAAAGCCTGATACAAAGGCCCCCTTTGTAAAATTTATTTAAAAAAAAAAAAAAATCCTATAATGACTGGGTAAGAAACCTGGATTAAGGCTCTAATAGGTTCACCACTGGTAGGCTTGACATACTGATTATTTGCGTTTAAAATGTTGTATCCTTCTGCACGAGAAATTTCGTCTTGCGGAAGATGCACATTCATTTCATCACCATCGAAATCAGCATTATATGTACTGGAATGGACAAAAAATATTGGAAAAAATAAGTAGATAAATAAAGAGCATTACTTGCAGGATAAAAGATTATTAAATCCTAAATTCCTGCTTATTGTACAATATATCTTAAGACTAAATCTAAATTGACGAATAAAAGATGTGCATGGTATGTAGATATTGACAGAAATAGTACACAGGAAGCAAAGATGTTTATGCAAAGAAAAATCCAAATATAGAGATGACCAGTTAGCATAAAAGATAGATAGAAAATATGTTTGTATTTACGTTTGCATTCACAATATGTATGTATGTTTTAGCAACCTGCAGTTCGCATAGTGCATACGAATAGTTTTCTCTCCCTTCAATACACGAACTACATGTGCCATTATACTGGGCTTGTGAAGTGTAGGCTGCAAAGCAAAAATCAAAACTTAAAATGGAAATATCATAAATCAAGGTGCAAATAATAACTCATGCTCCACATCTTAGAACGAACCAATGATGACAGCAGCCTAATAATTTAAATTTAAGAGATTAAAATGTAAATCACTTACTCAGACATTCTACTGAATCATGCTATCGAAACTACTATGAAAAGTTTTGGCCTCTATAAATGCTACAACAGTACCCCAAAAAAAAAAAAGGCAACCTAATAATTTAAATCTAACAAATTAAGATGTAAATAAAATAACATCCATTCTACAGAATCACATACTGAGCTAATAATTAAAAGCAACCTAATAATTTAAGCTTAACAGACAAAATTTAATCATTCATTCGGCCAATCTAGCAATCATGTTATTCAAACTAGTACAAAAAATTTCTTCTCATATCTTATCAAAAAAAACTTTCTTCTCATATATGCATGTAAACAGTGTTGATTCCAAATAAACCATATTAAAAGGATAAAGCTTATTGTCAACAAAACACCCTTCATATGCTTCTAATTACTAGAAATAAAACGATTGGTCTACAAATCAATCGTCTTTTAAAGAACCCATCCCAACTCTCTGGAAATTTCAAATTCTAAAAAACAAGAAATTAAGTGTGTAAGAGCGAAAAACCAATTAGAATCAACGTTTTTTGAGAAGTAGATGACAGGATGCTAATCAAAATGCAATCAAGTACATTAAAGGAACACCACATGTTAAATGGAGGTCTATCTCTAATGGAAGGCAGATACACACACACACACACACACACACATAAGAGCGAGAGAGAGAAAGAACAAACATGATTAAAACTAGTTATACCTGTCGATTGACCAGAACAATATCACCATCTTGAATGTGACGGTGTACTATTTTGCCTTCAGGTTCATTATCAAAATTCTTTCCATTCTGCATGACAGCTCCTCTAGAAGAAGGCAACTTTCTCGATACTGAAATACGTGCTTTTCTGTTCAGAGGCAATTTCACAGTAGATAACTTGTCTACATAGTGTGTAGCTCCAGGATGGATTTCAGGACCATTGATGATGGAATCTCTCAACTTTGCAACGTTCCACGGGGTAACTCTCTGAAACAATTATTTTTTGAAATCAAAAGAGAGGGGTGAGAAAAAGTTCTAACAAGAAATCAAATGGTACAAAGGCACGTACACATCTTATCCAAGATAAACCACCCTGCACATCTCATGTGTACGAACCATTTTTAAATACAATCTCAATTCAAAAAACTCACTATCTCAAAAGGTGTTATCATCATGTAATAGATGGTACGAAGAACAGATTCACACCAAAGCAGAAATTACAGAAAAAAGACGACATGAATAGATGTCCTATAAATTGTCCATATGTGAGAGATGAGAAATCAGACTCAATCAGGAAACATTATTTTATTTTCTTTTTAAGGAAATCAGGAAACATTAATGCTTCTTCGAGAAGCCCACTTTCTCAACTTTACCTCAGGATATGTTAATCTCAATGCAAAGTAGGGAGGAATTCCAATTTCATTGACAGCCAAATAGGGATCTGGCGATATGACTGACCGGCATGCAAAATTAACTCTCTTCCCCATCATTTTCTGGCGGAATATACCCTCTTTTTTTTCCAACAACTGACATATACCTGGAGCAACGTTTTTTTGACCTGAAATCACAAAGGAACCGTTGAACTGATGAAGCTAGGAGTCATTCATCAATATTATCATTGAACTTGATGAAAGCACTGCCATCATATTACAATTCAGCAAAGTAAGAGTTGCTAACTTGCATCATATCTGCATACACTAAAATACTTTGAAAAAATAGGCTGCAAAGTTCATGAAATAACGTGTCAGTAACCTTTCATAGTCAAAATGAGTAGTTAATCCTCACACTGTCATGAAAAGAAAACGTGGAAATAACAGTGTATCCAAAATCTATACAGAAAAAATTGGATTTTAGTGTAGAAACATGTAGCAAGAGATGCATAGAATAAAATTGTCATTTTTTTTCCCTCATGTTTATATAGTAACCTTTCATAATCAAATGAGTACTTAATCTTCACGCTACAACCATCATCAGGAAGAATAATTATCGTCGTAAAAAAAACGTGGAACTAACAGAGTATCCAAATATATATAGAAAAAGTTGGATTTTATTGTAGAAACATGTAACAAGAGACGCATAGAATAAAACTTTGTCATTCTTTTTTCTTTCATATTTATAAAGTAGGTCTTCTGATGTCTAACGGCTTGCTTTGTTTCTCATTGTATTAATCTTCTAGTTTTTTAGATCTCTTCCTACTCTAATAAATGAATACAACTACTAAAGGGAAGTAAGATGAAAACTCAAATGTGTTTATATTCCACAAATGAAGGTTATAAAACTAGCTACTCAAATGTAATACAACTTTTTCTTTTTGAAAGTAATGTTGAATATTCTCAGTTCTGATTGTCGATAGCTAAGTTATTTTTTCCTTCCTCCAGTGGGTAAGGCAATAAGTTTTGCAATATACAAAGTTTACAACTGAAGAAAATGGAGATGGGCAAACCAACATCGAGAAAAAGAGTGCTCACCCGAAGCTGTTTTACCATCAAACATCACATTTACAGATTGCTGAAGATCCATCCACCGGCGTACTACCTTTGTATATTCCAACTTATTAACATGAGCATTTCCTAATTCAATATTAGCCTGGAGCACGTCACCTAACAAAACTGTTTGAGGGTGTTCCATCACCTATACAAAACACAGGGAACAAGAAAATCTACCTTTAAAATGTTGCTGCCACGAATAGGAAAGCACTAGATGCATGCATAAGGAGTTGTACACCTTCTTCTGATAAGTTGCATGTAAAAGTAAGAGAATATAGGTCCTATGTTAAGGTTGTTCAGAGTCTTCACAAGGAATGTCTTCAGATTTAGATTGTTATATATTTTCAGCAATTCAAAAACGTGTCCAAGTAAGATAGAGCTACTCTTTTATTTAAGCAAAATAAACTTACAGAATCACCACCCTTGGATGGGGGACGGAATTTGATTGGAGGTACGAGAATAGTCTTTAAGAAGAAGATTGAGTAATCTGCTTTATTTCCAAATCCCTGATGCTGAATATCTGTGATGTATGAACAGAGTTCACTCTCATTTTCCCACAGGAGTCTAACCATTTTTTTAACCTGTGACAAAAACAAAACAGTTTGTTTATCTTTCTAAGAAAATGGAAGAAATAAAGCAAAGCACAAGAGACACTCATATTAGGTCCTATTACGAAGCTCATGAAAACAGTCTAGGCCAAAGTAAAATACTATAACTTAAACATGGGCCTATTTCTTAGCAACGAACCAAATACTGGAAAAACGCATACATCAGATGGCAACATAGGTCCTCCAGAAAAGTTTTCTATCTGCTCTAAGTACTCATGAGGGACCTTGCCCCCACTTCTTCTATGACTCTTTGTAGAAGTAGCTTGAGAATCTGTATCAGCATCACCATTCGGAGTTGCATCGTTAATAATTTCTTCTTCAGGCACTGATTCACCATCAGAGAAAGGCCCTTCTAACTTGGAGTTTCTAAGAACATTTGCTCTAGCTCTGGCACCTGATATACGTTCCTACAGCCATTAATTAAATAAGTCAAGAACTAGTTATAAACTATGAATAGTTACAATCAGTCTTGTAATTTCCAACACAAACATAAGTCTACATTCTCCAATGTAATAATTTGACAAATTTCACTTGACAGAATAAGGGATTTGAGACAAACACCACCAGAATATGTCATCTTAAAAAAATTAGTTAAATGTATGAACATTCCCTTGCATGAACAAGGGTGGACATGGTCATCCACCACTAGTCCGTTAATATTGGGCAAACAAACAGAAAACAATGAACTAACAGGATTAAACATAGAAAATGAAAGGAAATTCAATGAGGAAAATAAAAAAACGTTATATTCAATAGTAAGCAAAAGAAAAAATTGAACACACAGGAAACAAATAACTAGCAGTCACAACATATGTCACAACTTCTTAAGAAAGAAGAAAGAAAAGAGATATACCATATGTAACCATCCAAAAACAGGTTTAGTTATTTTAAGACGCTTTCCTTCACAGTTTCTGCACTTTACAATGTCCGGTCTCAAAAAATTATTCAAAACGGACATTGCTTCACTGAGCTGAAGTGAGGTCAACTTTTGCTGCCTTGAACGCTTGAAACAATGATCCTTGCTCCCACCATCACCATCATATTCCAGATCCAAGGTTCGACTAAGCTTGTTAGAATCTAAATCCTTTGCCCGAGCAACATCACCTTTCAAGATAAGTTCCAGTTGAGAAATACATTTGTTGACCTTAATTCATAAGAAAATACCAAAAAGAAACGTTAGAAAGACTCATAGCTATAAAATAAAAAGACTTGAGGCATGAATAGCTCATAGCAGTAGTAGTTTTTACTTACCTCAACTGGACCCTGCTTGAAATGGTGACAATAGAAACAAGTTCTTTTCAGAATGTTGTAAAGGATATTGAACATCAAGGGATTATAGATTGGAGAAACGAGGTCAATATGCCCACAATGACCAGGGCAGTTAAATGTACGCTGACCACATGTTTTGCATCTGCATTTAGAGAAAACATATACAAAACACAATAAGGACTAACCCAATTGGTAACTTTTCATCATAATAAAGATTATTAAATAATTACACAAACAACAAAAATACACGCTTTGAAGTAAAATCCCTAAACTTGTCGAAAGGACAATAAAAATATAAATATAAAAGTTCTATTTGAACTCCAAATCTAGATTAGAGTTCTAATGGAAGGAAGAACTTCTAAAGTTTAAAACTTTTTTTTTTTTCATTCAATGCCTCCCATTCGAACCCACAAAACAAAAATCCGGCTTCCAAAGCATTCCAGACAGGTCCTTACCCTATTGGTTCAATTTCATCATTGTAATGAGAATAAAAATATAGAATTTGTCAAAAGGCCGGCCCTACTATATAGCAAATAGAAGTAGCGCGTGTTAAACGATATTTGTTCTACGTAACAATGACTTTAGGAAGGTGTAACAATGAACTTTTCTTTTTTCCAATTTTATCTTTAAAAACTTTACATTTTTTCTCATTTTGCCGACACTGAAAATGGATTATCCCTTTATAAGTCCTCCTAAAGTTTTATCCTTTCGTGTGCGCACCCACTAAAACAATAGCCTAGCCCAGCCGCTGTTTGTGAAGGATAAATTTCGCGTTGTTATACCTTTACAAAACCATTGTTTCATAGCATAAATGTCAAATTACACCCTCCTCTAGAACTGACGACTTGACCGTTTAGCTAAAATTTCAACACAAGCAATAAAAATGCAGCCTTGGAAGTTAAATTCCCTCAATAGATTATGCAGTTCTTTCCCCTTCTAATCAAACCGAAAACAACTAAATCGTGGGGACAAAAAAGCTTACGGTGTTCTTTCATCAAGAGAACCTAATGCGGTATCGTAGAGCCCGCCGGGGACGGGCCGTTCAATGCTGTCGAGCAAAATTGGGTTCGTAATCTTGACGACGCTGTGCCTTCGAACCTCGTCGTCGGTAAAGAAACTGAACTGGACCGCCTCCACCAATTCCGTCACGGCCTGCAAACGGAAAAAATTATCAGACCGAATCAAAAAATAAAGCTTAAAAAAAAAAAACAGCAAGCTTTATCGATTCCGTCAGGGATTTGGAGGCGAAGAACAAGCATTTGCTCGATTCATCTC
>JAFMPE010088752.1:5204-18811 GCA_024759925.1 Ficus religiosa
GATGGCAAACTACGGCTACGCCAGTTGCGTCGAGGAAAATGCACCGGCGGCGGTGGCGGTGGCAGGTTACGAAGGTGATGAAGTGCAGATAAGAAGTGCATTTTCATCAAGGGAGTTTTTGGTGTTAGGAAAAGAGATTTGTGATTTCTTTGCTCTGCAAGTGCTGCTTCAGGAACAAAAATGGCTACTAGCACTACAAGACTACTTGAAATTGCACTGAATATAAAAGTCATAGAGGCTCTCTTTGCCTTTGGCATTTTGATTTTCTTGTAAGACTTGAAATCTTTCTTTTTTTTTTTTTTTTTTAAGCTGTGTTCAACCTAGCCAGTGGGACAATTTTCCAGCATTTTCTTTCTTTCCTTCTTTGTTGTTGCTGTTATTTATTTATTCATGTATTTATTTATTTTTATTTTTGCTGTTATTTATTAAATATTTAATATAAATATTTATAAATCATAATGTTAAAAAAATTAATTAGAAGGATCTACGGTAAAAGCTCACTGCATATTGATAATTCTCTTGTTAAATAAGTTTAATTACTTTTATGAGAAACTCAATTGCATTTATGAGAAACCAGATATGGATAGATTGAAATAAATTGGTCACAACCACCTTGTGAGGAGGACCCATCTATATCTGTGCGCATTATAACTTCACTCCAGTCTGGTCCGTGGTCCAACGTGAGATTCTTTTAGACACTTGTAATGGTGATAAGGATATCCTATGTAACACATCAATTTTGAGTTATTTATAATAAATGGCTTCTAAATTGTATATTTTTTGTGTCTAAAGTTAATTTCTAACATTTAGTTTTTATACATTATACTATTTTGAACTTTTGTATTGTTATGAAAATGGTTCCTGTCTCAAAATTTCGTCGAAAATTAAATGGAAATTTAACATTTTTGAATCGCGTGAACTTTAATTAAAGTTGAAATCGTAATTAAATATTTTTTTGATGGGAAACTATACTACTAAAATAGTTTTATGATATGAAGTCTGTGGTGTAATATCCGATGAAATGAGCTACTAGCTTAGTTTTAGAGAAGCCACTAACTAGATTTATTTATAAGTCTAGTAAATAATATCAAGGTATAGGCTATATGAGTAAGCCTTTGTTGTTTCTTTATTAAGAAAAACCACGCCACTTTTCTTAGCACTAGGTCATTATACGTGTCCGCACATATATGTTAAATTTGTTAAAACTTTTTTAGACATAATGAAAAAGAATATTTAAATAAAAATGTATTTGAGAAAAACTAATTAACAAAGAATAAATCAGGAAAAAAAAAAGTATCTTAATGAGGCATAGTTAAAAATATTAGATTTGGTTGAAATAAAGAAACTAAAGAGAAAAAATAGAAATGAAAAAAATAAGGATATGTTCAAAAAAATTGTTTTAACAGAGACAAATCAACAGAAAGAAGAGTAAGGTTTTAACAAATAAAGCCCCAAAAAGTTCCACAAAATGACCAACATAAATGGAAAAAAATTGTTCAAATAATAACAAAATGAAACTATCATATAGAAAATCAACTTACATGCAGATGAAAAAGAAAAATATATTTAAATAAGGACAAGTTTGTGAAAAAAGTTTAAATCGAGAAAATAAAAAAAGGTATTTATTATAAAGACACATTCTATAAAATAATATTTCAAAAGACAGGAAAAAAAAAATCTAACGATATATTTAAAAACAAATCATTACATACAAATATGGAAGTTTAAAAAATAAAAAATAAAAAACTAAGTGAACAAAGCAAGGAAAAAAAAAAAAAAAACTTTATGGACGCGTGGAAGGATGAGAGGCATGGGCACTTTAAGGCTTTTATAAGGGAAAGGAAACAGAAAAAGAAACACCATGTGGCAAGTAATTGAACACGAACCAAAGAGAACATTCATTCTTTTAAATAGCCCCTAAAAAAAAAAAAAAAAAAGGAAGGATATTAAAGTGCCACGTATGAACCTAAACTACGAGGCTTGATGAAATGTACTTGTGGCCAGCCAGTCAAGTTAGAATAGCTTTCATGTTGGATTCGTTTGGTGAATAAGTTGAATTTAAAAATTTTAAATTTGAGTTGAAAATTTTTATTGAATTTTCAAAAAAGACAAACTTTTTCAGACAATGACATAAATTGAGATAAAAAAAGTACATTTTATTGAAGATAAGATGAAACACCAAACAAGGTCAGTTTGTAGCTTAGGTGAGTTGGCATAAGATGATTAAAGAAGGCCAGATTAGTCGAGTGATCTTGTACCTGATGTTTGTATAAATATATAGTGGTACTCAGCTCATTTCAAAGAAATGTAAAAACGTGAGATTGTAGAAGGAGAAAGCGCCAAAAAAAAAAAAAAAAAAAAAAAAAAAAAAAAAAAAAAAAGAAAGAAAGAAGAAGAAGAAGAAGAAGAATTGTTTCTACTATTTAGAAAGCAGTTTTCTAAAGTAAGTATATCTTTCACTGTATCACTTAAATAATACTATATTTTGAAATATGTTTTTAGTTATGCTATTATTATTCTTGTTATGTTTTGAGAAAGTTTAAAGAAATTAATTTTATGTATGGTGTGAAATCTTATATTTATTAAAACCAATCCATATAAAAATCCAAGGGTCAAATCCTTGAGGAAGAGAGTTTCATGAAAGGGGCCATATAGAAAAGAAATGGTTTTGATAACACGAGATTAACATCATATAAGAGGGTCCTAAGCTAAAATTAAAAGAAAAGTATTTTTAATGTAGAAAAGTTATATGACATACTTACTGATTCTTGGTTCTTATAGTTCTTATGATGTAGTTTGTAGGGTCAATAAGATCAAATGGTTGACTAAGCCAGAGATTCCAAGGTCCTATGACAAATTTAGTTATTTTGAGATTTGATATTTTTGTATTGTAAGGACAATTTTGCGTCAATGATGAATAAAATTTTTCAGTTGCGTAATATTATTTCTGTCAAGTATGAGGCTTTAGTTAGCTAGCGTTCTTTCAGAGCTATTAGCTTGGGAGGGACATTACATGTGCTATATATCTTTGATTAAATTACAATGTACTTCTAAAATATCTTTGATTTAGGTATAATTTCGTTCTAAAATATGTTTGATTATGAATTTATGAATTTATCTATAATTAAAGCTCATATGATCATAAATTGTTTATTTTGGATATTTTTTTTTTACATAATATTGACAGAGTGACAGTTGGTACAACAATAGAAAAATTCATAGAAGTGTGATGTATAAAATCAAAAGTTAGAGGCCAATATAAGATATGCTGCATAATTTAGAGGTTATTTATGAAATTAACCCTTTGGTTTTATCAAATTTCAGGTTCAAATCATGGCACACATAATATCAAGTTTTTGACAAGAAAGATTATTGCTTTGTTTGGCATTAAGATTCAACTCCAACTAAATTGTACTTTTTCATCATAATTTTTTATCTTTTTCTAAAAAAATCAATAAAATTTATAACTAATTTTAAAAAGTTAACCAATTCCAATTTAAAATTTTCATTTTCAATTAACTTACCAAACGAATTCTATACATAACCTGCTCTTGAAGCAGCTTAAGGTATTTTAGTTATTGAAGACTCAACACGACCAATAAATTCACGCAATAACTATGGAAATAGAAAACATGAGGACACTGTCAATCTTCTTTTTGTTATTAAAAAACACGAGGCACTTTTAGAATATTTTGTTTTTTGTTTTGGTAAGTCTTTTAGGATATTTAATGCATCTATAGAATTGACATCTATCTGTCTTTTTTCTTTTTCTTTTACTTTTTTTTTTCTTTTAAATTTTTTTTTTCATCCATATATGTGTGTATCCACAGGTCAAAGCCAATCAGTAGTA
Organism: Ficus religiosa; assembly: GCA_024759925.1. Classification (NCBI taxonomy): domain Eukaryota; kingdom Viridiplantae; phylum Streptophyta; class Magnoliopsida; order Rosales; family Moraceae; genus Ficus; species Ficus religiosa. The sequence continues at coordinate 9,055 of JAFMPE010088752.1, forward strand.
CATAATTGCCTTTTCTTTTTCTTCAAAGAAAAACTAATTGAGATGATATTGGGTATTGTTTTGTAGATGGTTCGAAATCAAATTACACGATATTTTAATTAACATATTTTTAAACTGATAAATAAATATCTTGTTTCTGCACAAAATCCGAAAAAGAAAAGAAAAGAAAAGAAAAGAAAAGGCTCCTGGATTATTTTCTATTTTGTTTTCGTTCATGCAAACGTGTTGCTAAGAATATTGGTCACGAATAAGCTTTTGAGTCAGAAGCTTGCGGTGTTATAGAGGCAATCAGAATTTCATCAGCACAAGTGGAATTACATTTGTTTGAAAGTGATTCCATTTATTTGGTCAGTTTCTTAAGAATCTCTCTTTTTTAAGTTGTTAGGATTTTTAATCTTATTTTCCCTTTAACCCCTTGAGCAAAATGCGGCAAAAGGAAGGAAAATTCATGGACTGACCCTATCGTCTCCACCCCATAAGAACTACGAGATCATCCCAAAGACGCCTTCATTCACATTTATGATTAAAATTAACTAACTGAGTTGTATGATGATTATGTTTGAATTTGATTTTCTTGAAGTTAAATTTTGAATTTGTGTATGATGATTAATCGTGGTTATCTTCTTGTTGTAACAGGGAATTTGAATATTGAAAAATTCAAATAAGATGGTTTTATTCCAACAAATAAAATTCGACTTTGAGTTTTGTTTCTTTTTCTTTTGAAATGCGAATTTTGTGGAATTATTAATCTTACTCTTAATTTGTGTCTAGATTCCGTTGAGACTAATTAAACATATCTTAAATTCTAAATACTCTAAATAGTCTTAAAAGAAAAACATTTTTGTTAATAAATTGCAAAATATTATTAAAAATAAAAGAAAAATGAACAAATCTAATTGGAAAAAGACAGACAAGACGAAAGTTAGAAAAACAACCAAAAGGGGAAAAAAAATTCAAAAAAGTGCTTAATTTAAAACTCTTCCCCTCACGAGAACCAGCTCATAAGATATATCTTTCTCTTCTAGTTCGTTTGAATTTTCTTCTCGAAACATTCAGCTCTTCTAGTTTCTCACCCAAACATGAAATGATAATATTCGGCCTTAGAGTTAAAAGGCTCCATCTGGTTATCTTTTTTGGAATTCTTTTTCCCCCATTTTTTGTTGGTCACTAGTTGCTACCAAAATTCATCCTTGCATGCATTAGAAAGAGAAATTGAGAATCAAATGGAAGATCAATGGAAATTGTGCCCATACCATGAGTGACCGAATTTGGAACACGTTCACTATTGTTCGGGCGTAGAACGCCGTCATTTGAGGGTTCAAATTCTGATTCTAATGCGTTACAAAAGCTCAAAGCTATCAAAATATGAGTCAATGTTATTAGAATCTAAGTTGAGATGAAATTTTTAAGTTTGAGTTGAGTTGACTTTTTAAAAAGTAGTTATAAATTTTGTTGACCATTCAGAAAAAGACAAAAATTGAGATGAAAAAGTACAGTTTAGTTGGAGTTAAACTTTGTTACCAAACAAAGCCTTAAGTCAATTCTAAAAGATTATAAACATGAATCAAATTTAAAATTAAATACAAAAGACAAATATTTCCTAACAGATAATTATATATTCAAATTTAAATTCCGTATTCTAATTTTAATTCTTCACCATTTGAAAGATAAATTCAAATTAAATAATTAAAATAAACTAAATCTTACCCTAATCTAATTGATCAGTCGGTTTTCACTAAGGGCTTGTTTGGTAATCAAGTCTAATTTAAACTAAAATGTACTTTTTTTATATCAATTTTTGTCTTTTTCTGAAAAAGTTTTTGTCTTTTCTCAAAATTCAACAAAAATTTTCAATTCAAACTTAAAATTTTTAACTCAAACTTAAAATTTTCAAACTCAAGTCATTCACCAAATGAACCCTAATCTTTTTGAAAAGTGGTTACTAGTTAAAGTAATTTTAGAACTAGGCTTTGTTTCGAAATAAAATATAATAATAATAAAAATTATTCATGTCTCAGTTCACACCTTTTTCCTCTGCCTAAAGTTTTTGTTTTCATTTTATATATATTTTTTTGGTGGCTTCCATATCTGATCAAGTACCAATCTGAGTCTCTCTCTCTCTTTTTTTCTGAAGGTTTTTCCTCGTTCAATTTTTTCCACATTCACTTTTACATTTTTTTTTTGGGATATTTTTTTTTTTTTTTTTTTTAAGTTCAATTGTTTAATTTATACTTGCCAAAACCTTATTGTTTTCTTCCAACAAAATTAAGAATAAATGTCACAAGGATTGTTAACTATTTGTTTCGTAGGTTTAAGCTACATTAAGCCAAGTGAAGATGTTGGGACATGTTAGTTTATCAATTCTCCTAAAAGCTTAAGCTATTAGGAGGTAGACTAATAATAGTTTTATATTTCAACACTCCCCCTCACATGCAGGCCAGACAATGGGCAAACGTGCGGATAAATATTAATTTGAAAGTCCAACACAAATTATAAGAAGTCCGAAACATATTACAGGCCTAACACGCAATGATAATAAATGGGGTTAAATAGTGCAATTGCAGGGGCTCGAACTCAGGACCTGCTGCTCTGATACCATGTTAGTTTACCAATTCTCCCAAAAGCTTAAGCTATTGGGAGGTGGACCAATAATAGTTTTATATTTCAATAGGACAAGATACTCTAGATTTACGATGATTGGTCTAGATATTGTATTGGTCTGAAGCGTCATATCGAATATTTGCAATAACTTTACGTCCATAGATCTTGAAGATATCGAGCCTAGTTCATACAAAGACATAAATTACAGTAACCTAATTTGCACAAAATTCTATTATACAACGGTGGAGTTTTGCACAAAATTTGCACTTGTTTTATTTCTGCGGCTTTCTACAGTCTTGCTTGGAAGTTAAAAAGATTGGTCGGAGGGGAAAAATTCGGCTGCCGAAGAAGAGACAATTTAAAAGGGTGACCATGCATCCGGATGTCTTGGTGCACCTCTAGATTTCTTCACCATTTATTTAGCCTCTATTTGGTGTTACGGTTGGAGTTGAAATTTTTAAGTTAGAGTAATTAATTTTTTAAAAACTTTATAATTTTTGTTGACTTTTCAAAAAAATACAAAACTGAGATGAAAAATTTAAATTTGAGTTGGTTTATCAAACGTAATCTTATTAATTTATTTTTCAATTTGGGTATCGAATTATTGGCCTTTTATGCAAGTCAGATTATTGGGCTTCTGAGAGACTCTTTTGCTTCTCTATAGGCTTTTTATTAGCTTACAAAAGAGCTGCTTCCATGAACATCCATTCTATGCTATACTTTTTTGCTTTGCTTTGTTTTGTTTTTCCCATAGAATTGATTAAAAACATTGTAAGATTTTAGTATGTGTAGAAGAGACAACCAAGTGCCCGTTTGAAACCCAGTTTAAACTTAAGGTTTAAACTTAAATTTTTGTCTTTTTCCTTAAAAGTTTTTTGTCTTTTCTGAAAAAGTTTTTTGTCTTTTCTAAAAAGTCAACAAAAATTACTATTCAAATTTAAAAATTTCAACTCAAACTTATTCACCAAACGGAATTATTTCTTCAACTTTCATTCATCCTTTTCTTTCAATAACTTTCTCGTATTAATTATCAACCTTTCTATTAAGATAAATGTAACTCAAAGAAAAATTCCACGAAAACTGTCATTATTTTTTCTCTCACTTTTTAATCACTTAGAACGTAAAGAATCTAATAAAAATTATGGATAAATTACGCTACATTTACATGACTTCAAGGACGAAACTCGTCTCTCAGTTTTTATGCGAGAAAGAGGAAAAATAGCATAATTGTGGGTGATGATTGAAAGGAAGGGGAAAAAAAAAAAAAAAAAAAAGAAAAAAAGCTTTTCCTTGTTTTAAGCAAAATCCCATTCATGCAAAGGAAATATTATTACTGCTAACGTTTGTTGGTGTTAGACTGTACGTTAAATATACTTTTTAGTTACTTATTTCTGAACTTAAATTTATTTTTGTCTCTTTTTTTTTTCGAAGATATTCTAACAAATAATAATATACCCCTGAATATATTTATAGCAATATATGTATTATGAGATAAATTAATAATTTGATTTCATGACGTTTTAAAGTTAGGGACTAAAATGTGATCGAACCTATAGTTAAAGGATAAAAATGATAGCAATTCAAAACAAGAAACGTATCAAATCATGTGGCAATTGACTTGTAAGAATTTGATTGACACATGAACTTTGAGCTATTTAACCAATTAGATATTCATATTGGCAGTGTATTGTTTCTTTCTTTTTTTATTTTTTTATTTTATTATTATTATTATTATTATTGATAAAATGATATTGACTGTGTTTTGCAATATAACAGGAGTTTTGGATCAAGCCGAGTAATTTTTCCTTCTCATTTTCAATTCCCATGATAATGTAAATTTCAATGCCAATTCCATTGCCCTTCCTTAATTTCCTGCAATGATCTTGTTCCCATTTCTCTTGATCAATATTATACATCTTAGAAATTATTAAAATTTTCTGTAGCCTATTAGGAGTTGGGATGACAACCAATAATCTGATTTATGTCAACCATAAAAATTCAGATTAATTAACTAAAACAACATAATATTTACTTATTTTATCCCTGAATTTTGAATTAGCCTCGGTGCTAAACCCATTTGATTATCATTTTTATTTTAATATAACCTATAAAAGGGTAATCTCAGTGAGAGATGTAGGCATAAAGATCAAAGGAAGTCTTATATCTTTACGTAAACCTTGCCGTTTCTCTTTACTATAACTTCTTTATATCTTTTTTGTTTTTTGTTATTTTTTATATATTTGACATTAAGTTACAAACTGCTGCCTAAAAAGTTAAAGCTACATTTTACTCTTCTGAAAATTAAAAAAGTAAGTTTTAGTTATTATTAGCCCCCCATCATTATTTGTGGTTTCGCTACTGACCTCAGTACTAAATCCCTTTTATTAGGATATAAAATTAAAAACAAATAGCAAAACGACCATATGACTGGAATTTACTCTCTTTTTTCTTATTATTTTTAATAAAAATTCCAATAACAGGGGTTAAGCGAAACTAATTTAAAGTTTAAAACGTAAAGTGAATGTTTTCAAAATTTAAGGGAAAAAATAAGAAGGACATTAAAATTTATGAATGTAGATGAGGGTAATATATGTTTACTCTAATTATATGGGACCTACGTACCGAGATTTGTTGATATTGAACGCATGATTACAAGGGAAAGAGTCGACTCTTCCCGTTTTCCTAATTTCCTTGATGAAGTAAATATGCGAATAAGACGCATGCCCCTTGTCACCTATGTTTACATGATTCAGGAGATTGATGTATATAGGCATCAAATCAAACATTTCGCGCAAGTAAAAACGTGTCATCATAGAAATGAAGGAACGACAATGGTCCACCCTAACCACCGGTGATAGGGACAAACGTTACATAACTCTCTCTTTTCTGAAGTCTGATATCTTTACTTCCGTATTTATCACTCTAAAATGTGAGATTGCATGAATTACATACATTGATGTTAATTTGAGATAGTTGATGAGACTCTGAATTGGATTTCTTTCTATCTCCTTTGTGGTCCCACTAGATTTTCAACGTGACGCAATTAGGTAAGGGCGTGATCGGGATATTAATACAATGGTCCACTAGGTGTGATCAGAACCAAGTTGTGTTGTACGAGTGGGGCCAGGAAGATGATTTGGTGAGAGAAGAAGCCTAATTGGTACAATTGCCAAAATGTTGTTAGTTTGGACTAATATGACTGATATCGATATATATATATATATATATGATCTATTCGTGTAGGATATGGCAAAGAAGGAAAAGAGGACGAAATGCTTTATTTAGGCCTTTATAGGAAAGAGTTTTGGCCAATATTTCCTAGTGTTTTGAGTAATAGATATATGTCCTTGGAACACAAAACACTAATGGTTTTTATGTGTTGTGAGTGCAATTATCATGTGAAGTTGTCTAGTCAAATGGAGGTAGATATTTATGCTTGTGTGGGAGACTAATTGGATATTTTGAAATTTGACTCGTGGATATTTAGAAAAGTTAATTTGTTATGTTCTATATGTATATTTCAAATAAAATGTGTTTTTGTTCTCTAGATTTTAATTTATTTAAATAGTTCTAGGACCGTTCTAGGATATATATATATATATATATATATACACACACACGAAGTTTTTAGGCATTATTTTAATGTTGAGTAAAATTTACGTTCTCTGTAACAAAAGAAAAAGTTGTGTTATATGATTTTCAATTTCCACATACAAATATACATTTATATATATATAATTTGCATTGGATTTTGAAACTACAACTTATAAAAATGTGTTGCTTCTAGTAATATAACAATAATAGAAGAAATAATAAATAAATAAATAAATGCGTTGCTTCAAATTGTCCTTGGTAGTTATCACGAGGACTCAGGCATACGATGTGGGTATTCATTAAATAATAATAAATAAATAAATAAATAAAAGCATACGGTGTGCGATTTAGATGGTTCTGCACGCTTTTATGACATGGAGGTAGCTTTCAGCCGATTATGGAAAAAAGCAAAATAAAAAGGACATGAAAAAGCCAATATATATAGAAGTAGATAACGTGTCATTGTATATCTTCAATTTTACGTGGTTTGTTTGTTTGTTTTTGTTTTTATTTTTTTGTTTTTAATATAATTTTAAGTAGACGGTTTTTCAAAAAAACCGTTGTGGTAAGTCTGTCTACCACGACGGTTTTTACGAAAAACCATTGTGGTAGGGTCTGTTGAAAAAAAAAATTTACAAATTCATTTCATTTCCTATGGGTGGCAAATCCGGAAAATTTACCTCATAAAATCAACATTTTATCTAGAAAATTTCCAAATATGTGTCTTACCCAATCAATTTTAAAGCAATCTAAATTACAATGACAATCAACAATCACCGTAAGGACGGATTTTGGATATTTTTCTACGGAAAATTCCCAAATCAACAATCAACCAAATCAACATTTTGGAAGGAACATTGTGGATTTTTGATATTTTGGACGGAAATTTCACAATCAACAACCACAATCAACAATATCAATATTTTGGATGAAAAATTACCAAATCCGTGTCTTACCCAAGCAAGATACATTTCAACTTACCGGATTGTCGAGTGTGGGTACGGGCGGAGTGGTAAAGAATGTAGGGGACAGAGGAATGGCGGAGAGAGGGAGAGGGAAAAAGGCTTGGGGTTAGAGAGAGAGAGAGGAATGGCGGCTAGAGAGAGAGGGAAAAGGGCTCGGAGTTAGAGAAAGAGAGTGGAATGGCGGCAAGAATGTAGAGAGGGAGCGGAGAGAGATAAATGGAGGGAGGATATGGGTGGCTTTGGGTTTGGAGTTAGAGTTTGTATTAGAAAGTGAAAAAGACTCAGAATGTAATGGAGTGAGAAATATGGTATTTTTTTGGGTTTTAATATACGCTCCAAAAAGTTGAACAAATTCAAAAATTTTCAAAATTCCCGCTTCATACCTATCATGATAGTTTTTGGAAAAAACTGTCGTGGTAGATGCCCTTCCACAACGGTTTTTAGGAAAAAACCGTCGTGGCAGGGTGAAAAATTTTAAAAAAAAATTTTTTTTTGAATTTTTTTTGAATTTTGCCAATTTTTTTTTTATTTTTGACTTACCACGACGGTTTTTGGAAGTCAAAAAATTCAAAAAAAATTTTTTTTTTAAAAATTCCCTCCTTCGTACCGATCACGACGGTTTCTAAAAAACCATCTTAGAAGATTCATGCTTCCACGACGGTTTCTGGAAACCGTCGTGGTAGCTAATTTTTTAATTTTTTTTTAAATTTCACGACGGTTTTTTTTTTTAATTTAATTTTTTTTTTCAAAATTTTAGTTGAGATACCACGACGGTTTTTTTAACCGTCGTGGTCATGGTATCTCTATTTTCTACGACGGTTTTCTATAACTGTTGTGGAAGCTTGTCAGAAATCTTGTTCCGTTTCGTGTTTTTGTCACATTTTCCACGATGGTTTTTTAAAAAACAGTCGTGGAAGTTCCGTCGTGGAATCCACATTTTGTAATAGTGTTAATTGCCAAGAAATTAGAAATTTAAGGTCATCGCGGTCAAAATTAAAAAAACAGGGACCAAATCGTCATGTACTAAAGAATTCAAGGACTATTTAGGTCAATTACTTTTATAATTATTTTTTATTTGTGGTTGTTTTTGTTAATTCATGTAGGGTGAGAGCACTTAAATTGCAATAAAATCATATGATATCGGTAGCAGAAGGAAAGAAAGCATATGATTTTTAAATTTGTTACATTTGCCACGTTTAGTGAGGCAAGCTGAATGTGGCGATCTTTGATTTCCCTAGTTATAATAAATCAAGCATAGAGATGCCATTTTAATCCACATGTACTAGTACCCTCTAACAGTATTGATATGAACCTAAAATATCTATTTTGTGATAAATCTCACGGGTCTTCTGCAGGAGAAAATAACATATTCGACAAATCATTAAATTATAATTTAAAGATAATTATTGAATATAATAGAACTCGTATCACTTATACGTCACTTACATTGCTCACTTCCTACTCATGAGATGGGACTCATATAAGTGACCGACAATTTTTTGGTAATCACACAAAGTAGTATGTACATATCTAATTTGTGTGTTAATGCATTTAAATTATGATTTCCGCAAACAAAATAGAACTTTCACGTTTATCGTTTGTTAGATTACATATTTTTTAGATTAATATTATGTCTTATTTGTCTTATGATATCGGGGATGAACCTCTCACGAAAGAGATCGTTTATATATTAAATATGTTGAACATTTTACTTTGAAGATTTTGTTCTGTTCTGTTAATATATTTAGATTAAAGTTGAAAATTTAGTTGGTTCGGAGTTTGTACTAAGTTTGGAAACTTTAGTTTAAGTACTGGAAATTGAATTTAGTTTTATGGTTTTTGTTTGTTTTGATAAAACGTATCAATGATCATTTTTTTTTAACTTGACATTTTAATGGAATTTGCTTTTTGAGTTTTGATCATGTTGTAATTATTTTTTTGAACTCTCACTTTCAAAAAATGTCCTTTTAGTGACTCTTGAATGGATAAGTTTGGAGAGAATTGTCTTATAAAAAAAAAAAAAAAAAGAAAGTTTGGAGAGAATTGATATGTCCCTTTGATGGGACTTCCCCGAGCCTAACTTAAGGGACATCCCCGAGCCTAACTTGTTACATTAGGTAGGTACTTGTAGCGAGCAAAAATAATAGGTGAGGAAAGTATATCCGTCATGCTCCGATGCCATCTTTATTTAATATGAAAGACAACGAGTTAACCTTCAACTCTATTTCATCTTTATTAAAATAATTAATCATCAATATTAACAAACCAAATACTATAAAAATAATGAAGATCTTTATCAATATTATATCATAGATAAATAATAGGTTTTCATTTTCTATTTTATGCAAAATTGACCAAAAAAAAAAAAAAAGGATCATGTTCAGGTTAAATGAGTTGAAACTGAAATTGACCCGTTTTTGTCGTGTCATATTCGGGTGGACCTAATCTCGACCCGTCAAGCTTTTTTTTTTATCAATCCTCAATTTAAAAAAAAAAAAAACTAATCTATACCATTATCCTTTTTTTTTTTTTTTTTGGGAAATTCTCTATTCTTTATTTTAATCACACAATAAGCCCTTCAAACAATAACCCTGCAA
>JAFMPE010088863.1:0-13606 GCA_024759925.1 Ficus religiosa
AACTTCCTCTTATTAATATCAAAATGTCATATTTATAGAAAATCCCTAATATTGATTTTCTATCCTTAGGGCACATAAAGATCCCAACAAAGAAAACCCTAAACTCTCTAGATAATGGCAATCTTGGTCATTTCTGTCCAAATCCGTTAAGTTTCCAATAAAATAAGTCACGTAACCCATTACATGAGCTCAATTAACTAACAAAAGATGAAAATACTTTATTAAAAACAATACCTCACACACACACACACACATAAAAAAAAGCAAAGAAAACCCAGCCCCTTTTTTTCTCATCCAATCCAGTGGCCTCCTTCAAAACTCTCTTCGACTTCTATTTCGACAACACTACCTAGTCCCGCCGAACCTCCAATTGACCATAGAGAAGGGTTCCCACTCCATTAACCTCAACTTCCTCGCAGCCTCCTATGCCACCCTCTCCTCCCTAGACCACGTCAACCTTGAGGTCTCTACCCTTGCCGAGTGCTGTGACCGCATCATCGCTACTTTCCCGGCCATGGTTGCCTCCATCGCCGATATCATCTCCACCACAGACTACCTCAGGCAGTAGGTCCATGTCACCACTTACCAGCCAGAGATCATGTTCTGCTTCCGCCGGGACTACCAGGTGTCTCCCAAGGAGGTTATCGCTTTGAAGGAGGATGAGCTAAGTGATAGTTTCTTCAAGGCTCTCTCTCACGTCCAGGAGATCCATTCCAATTGCAAGCTACTCTTGTGCACCAATCACCAAGTTTGGTACTACAGTAGTTTCCTCATTTGAAATTTTGGTGTGTCGCTCCCAGACCCGTGAGCTCCGTCTTCGACGTGCGATGTAATGACCAAAAAATTTTAAACTTAACCACCTTAGTTAAAAAGGGATTAAGTCCAAAATTTTTCTCATAAAATCATGTCAATGGAAATATGAATTTTGTGATGATAAATCCAAAATTTCATAATTCCAATATTTTATATCAGTATTAGCATAAATAGTGCAATTTGGTACTATAATTATTTTATCAAATTAAGTATTAGTCAGGAAACTTTTATTATACGAATAAGCATAAATGTTTCCATATTCATTAAATTGGACACCTAATTTATGGGAATGGCCAATATAGTTCAGAAGTCACACAGTGCAAATTTTCCACTATGTGGAGTGTTAAATTAACATACAATGTGAATACAATATGTTAATTTACACTAATTATAAGGACAGTATGAATAAGCTTAAAAATACAAATATCAAAACAATTAGAATAGCCAAACAAGGAAAATCCTTAGCACATACAGTATAATTCATGGATCGTCAATTTTAGTGCAGTACAGGGATAATTGGAGTTTTGATAGAACAAGGCCATGAGATAACCTTATTCAATATAAGGAACCTCGTATAAGCATTTTAGGTCGATTACAACCTTTTTGGGAAACGTTACTGTCCTATATGATTTTGACTCAGATTGCAATTTCAGGTAGTCAGATATTAGATTATGGCCAATTAAAGAATTAAGAGTATTCATGGACTCTACGGTACTGTTAGGAAATATAATATTAATTGTTAAAAATTAGAGCAAAATAGGAAAATTTAATGTACCGAGTAGCACCTTAACTCGTACTGCAATTTCAGACAACCAGATAGTGTCTTAGGACATTACAATGACCCAAGTACAATTATGGATATGGAACATTTAGAGTATGAATATATCAGTTGTTTGTGGACTAGAGCTAAAATGGACAATTTACATTGTCCAAAAGTACTACTAGAAATGTTTCCAAATAATGTTTAGACTGAAAAACAAGCATTGAGTTGCATTTTCAATTCATTATTAGCAGGCAATCCATAGTTTTTAGATAGTCAACTGTTAGGTTTTTTGCATGCTAGCATTTTATGGTAACATTGTTAGTAAAAAAAAAAACAATATTTGTAACCTAGCTTTAGGGTTTGATTCATTATTTGAAGATATCGTTAGCTACTTGATGGGAAAGTTGCTTGTTTTGGAAGCTGACTTGGCATTTGGATTGGTCTATAAGTTGGTAGTTTCTGTTTTGGTATAGTGCAAGGATATTGCATGAATCATAGTGGAGATAATCTTGGGATTTTATTTAAAAGAGAGATTTCTAATTTGAGTAGGTTTCCTTATCCTATTTAAATTAGAAATTCAAATTATCCTAAATAGAGAAGAATCTTGCATTTGTAATTTGGAAAGTTGGAAGATTTTATTTTTGGGATTTTCTTAAAGGTTTCCATGTTTTATTAGCAGCTGTTTTGAAAGAAAGTTATTTCAGATTATAGAGGAAGTTTCCATATTTGAATTTTTAAGTATTTTTAGAAGTGTTGCAACAAATCGAGAAACACTTTAAAATTTAGATTATTTTTTAATCCGAGATATTTCAAAGATTGTCTGGTGCTACGTATTAACTTGTCTCAAAAACAGATTGTGAGGCACGAGCTTTGAGAGATATCAGAATACTTTGAGACCTTGTTGAAGCTGTTGCATTCTTTCATCTTTCAGGAGAAAGATTTGAAGTCTTTGGGAGAAGACATTAGCGGTTGAAGGGAGTTCAACATAGCTAGCGAAGGGATCTCATAGAATAGATTCATTAACTTGGTTCAAGATGACCGATGACAACAAGGAGAGGGTGTCTTTAATTTGCGTAAGTCCATTAGTGCTTGTAACCGTGTGACAATTAATGGATTGTTCATCATTTGGGTGTGGCCTCAAGGAGTAGGGTAATCAAACCTCATAAAATTTGCTTGTCTTTATCTTTTTACTTTGCTTACAGTAATTGAATTAATTTGGAAAATTAATTAAACTCGGCAAATAGATAAAAACAGATCTATCAATTAGTATTAAAGCAGGTTACTAACGCTATATTCGAGGTTATATTTGGGGACCTTCATTCCACATATTCAAACGTTAAAATATCTCTACATTTACATAATTTTAATATCAGAAACAAAATACCGTCTTTTCTAATCTTCCTTTATGATTTTCCTACTTTTCTTCACTCGGTAAGGCATGGTCAAGACTCCAAGTTCAAGAAGAGCAATTCTGGAAAAGGGTCCAAGATGAGACCGTAAGGTGGAGTTTCTAAGAAGTAGAAATTCCAGGGAAAGTGCTTCAACTTAACAAGGTGGGTCACAAATATTTGGAGTGTAGGCTGCCAACGAAGAATAAGAATAAGAAGCACGAGACAAATGTTGTGGACGACATCACTCAAGATGTGTCTGACATAAGTCTCTGTGCAGTTGTTTCAGAAGTGAATTTGGTCAGGTCCAACCCAAAGAAATGATGGATTGATACTGGTGCTACTTAGAATGTATAGGTCCTGACCGGACTGGAAATCTATGTGTCTTGTAACCACCCACTCTTGAACATGATTTGATGGATCGGAGTAATCCAGTACGATTTTCGACACGCTGAGCCAGTTATGATCCGAGGTAACCCATTCGGCTTTATCATTCTCACCTCCACTCAGATCTCTAGTTGTAGGCTGTTGATGAATGTACTCTCTAAGACATCCTCGGAATGCCGGTCAATGGAGATGAGAGAGGCCCATACAACCAACAATAGTCACGGACAGTCCCCTTCTGCTGGATAGCCAAAAATTTCTCACAAGTAGACCCCTCCTGAGTGAGTCCGAACCTCTCCAACAACAACGTCTTCAATTGTAACCAATGGCAAATCGGCTTGTGCCCATCTTCCTACTAGAACCATTTCAATGCCTCGCCATCCATACCCACTGCCTCAGCCTCCAACTTATCTAATTCACCCAATAGGTGGAACGTGAAATAGCATTTAGCCTGGAAAATCCAAGCCTTCGTATTCCAACCCTAAAAAACCAGCATCTCCAACTTCTGATTTGCTGGATCCAACCTTTGTAGCATCCTTCGACGGTGCCTCGAGAACTCCGCCGACTCCCCTAGACTGGCTGATCCATCCTGAGATCACTTGCGATGGTGGATCTAAAGCTTCAATAGCCATCGACTTGTCCCGATCTCCTGCCCAGATGTCTTCTCCTTTACTCCCGAGCTTGAACCTATTATGTAAAGCATAGCGACAAGCTTGCTTCCATTCACCTCAATTTACCGAAGAATGAATGCCGACGAGTAGTCCTTCTGAGTCAATTTTTGTAGTCTTTGGCAACCCTATTACTTCCACATTGGACAAATACTCGGAACAAAAGTTGACCAATTCCTCCGCTATATAGCTTTCTACTATACATCCTTTCGGCCTATTTCAGTTCTTGACATAACCCTTCAAAACCTTCATATACCTTTCAAAAGGATACATCCATCTCAAGTACACCGGTCCACATAGCTTAACTTCTCAAACTAAGTTCACTGTTAGATGAATCATTATGTCAAAAAAGGATAGTGGAAAATACTTCTCAAGCATGCACAATGTCTTAATCAACTCCGATTGTAGTGAATCTAACATAAGTGGATCAATTACCTTGGAGCATATCAAATTGAAAAATTAGCATAACTTGCTAATTGCGAATCTCACATCCTTCATCAAAACTCATCGCAAGAAAAGTATCAATAATTGTTGTATCAAAAAATGACAATCATGTTTTTTCATTCCAATGAGCGTCAAATCCTTCATCGACACAAACCTTTTGAAGTTAGAAGAATACTCGTTGGACACTTTTGCATAAGCGAGCCATTCACAAAACTTTCTTTTTTCTTGTCTAGATAATGTATACTTTGTCGGAGGTAAGTAAGTGGCATTCCTCTTTTCGTGGGGAGCAAATTAAATCTAATATTCAATTCCTTAAGATCCAACCGTGTTTTTTCACTATCTTTGGTTTTATTAGGAATGTCAAGCAACATGCTCACTATTGATTCACAAACATTTTTCTCAATATGTATAACATCCAAGTAATGACGAACGAAAAGTGACTTCCAATATGGAAGTTCGTAGAAATTGACCTCTTTTTCCAAGGTCCATCGACCACCGGATTCTTGTTATTTAGTTTTCTTTTCCCAAGTACTACTTTCAATTCTTTAACCATCTCAAATACATCTTCGCCCATCAAAACCCGGGGAGAGATTCTTTCTTCGGTATTACCATCGAAAGCCTTTTTTTGTTTGCGGTATCAATGATTTTTGGTAAGAATCTTCTATGACCAAAGTAAATGGTTTTCTTTCCATTCTTCAACTAGATTGAGGATGTTTCTTTCATACAAATACAACAACCCATAGAACTCTTTACTGAATAACCAGATAGGTTTCCACAAGTGAGAAAGTCAATAATTGTCCACATTAACATTGCACGAATTGTGAATGTCATTTGACGGTAAGAATCTCTAACTTCGATCCCCTTGTCCCACAAGCTCTTTAGGTCATCGATTAGTGGTGCCAAGTACACATCAATGCCATTCCCTGGTTGTTTAAGACCAGAGATTAATAAAGTCAATATCAAGAACCTCTGCTTCATGCTCAATTTTGAAGGGAGATTGTATTTAACAAGTATGACGGGCTAAGTACTATGCCTACTACTCATATTACCATGTGAGTTCATTTCATTCATTGATAAAACTAGACGTAGATTCTGTGGTTCCACACTAAATTCGTCTTCCATTGTGGTGCAGCGGTTGAATGTCTAAGCATGCCATCTTCAACACATTTATCACGGTGCCAAGTCAAATTCTTGGTGTGATTAGCATTACGGAATAAATGCGGCAGATGTGGCACCGAAGGAATGTAATATAACACATTTGTCAACACTCCTTTGCTACCATTCATTGGCTTCTTTCCCTTCTTCCATCTTGATTCTTTACAAACCAAGCATTCATTCAAATTCTCATACCCATTTCGGCGAATGACGTAATCATTTGGATATGCATGAATTTTTTCATATTCCATTCCCAAAATGCTCAATGTCTTCTTAGCTTCGTACATACTAGCCGGTATTTTATTATCAACTAATAGAACCTCTTTTAGAAATTCTAAAAGAGTCATGAAATTAGAATTTGTCCATCTTCCCGATGCCTTCATGTTCTATAATTTGACCAATACGGACAATTTCGTATATTTAGTGCACCCGTTATATAAGGGCATCTCGACATCATTCATCATTGCATCAAATAATTCCGGATGGTGCACAAAGTGTTCTTCCAAATCATTAATCATATCAAACAAATTATCTGCTACATCTTCCTCAATAATAGATTCTTTTTCTTTGTTCTTCGATGTTGGATTCAAACAAATTTCACCGTATAAATACCATGATTGGTACAAACGAATAATCTCACGTGCAAGCAAATGTCTTTTAACTTCATCAACTGAATGAGACCTATGATTTCCACAATCTATACAAGAACACCGAATCTTATCATTTTTCATGTGAGTTTTGGCAAATGACAAAAATTCTTCAAGGCCATCTTGATATTTTCTAGTTAATCTATAAGCCCACATCCATTTTCGATCCATTTGCAAGAACCCTTAAATCCAAATTAAAGATCATGAAATACATTCAATAATCAAGTTTTGCAATTGAAATGATACATATCAAGCTTTTGACATAATTTAACAAATTAAGCTTTCAAAAAACAAAAAATGAAAAAAAATGAAAATCTAAAGTTTTATAGATCTAAAATATCTACAATGAATACAAAATAACTCAAAAGAGTAAGTAATCACTTACAAATAATGACTATAAGAGAGTGTTTATGATGACCAAGAAATTCATAAACTTCATTCACGAACTATTATTATAGATTTCCCTTATCAATATACTTCTGATGAATTATTTTGATGAATATCAAATTTCAAGATCATGAATAACTGTATATGTATCATCAATGTGATGATGTCGATGATTTAACAATGTTAAGTTTCTCTATTTAAATGAGAAAATATATATATATATATATAATGTTACCCCCATTTTCTTTTTCAATTGAGATTTTGTGAAAATATTGTGTGTAAAAATTCATTATTTATATAATGAATGAATAATCATAATTTTGTAAATTAAAGAAGTGAATTTTATGCCATGCCAAGATTTATCTATTAAATTAAATTTAATAATCCTACTAATATCTCAAGAAAAAGAAAAAAAAACAAAAAAAAAAAAGCTTAAGGCGAGTGGTCGTGCAACCCCCCCCCCCCCCCTCAGTGGATAATTACCCACTGGGCAAGGCAGTACAGCAAGAAAAAAAAATGTTTAAGGGAGGGAGTGCCGGCTCAGTGGGCAGCGGACCACTGAGCAATGCAGGTAGGCAGTAAGCTTGCTAACAGTAAATTGGCATAGATTTAAAAAAAAAAAATCCTCTTTTCTTCAAAAAATAGGTTGAACAAGAAGGGGGGGTTTTGAGAATTCAAAATCCAACCCCTAAACAAGCAAACCAAAGATAACAATACAAGAAAGAAAAGTTGATTACAATGTAAGATGATGGACTATTTGAATGACTACTCACTAAAACCACTTAGAAATACATGAAAAACCACCAAAACAACCTCCCAACCTATCCTCTTTAGTTGAGCATGTTTTTAGAGAGATTAAAAATCCAAAAATTGCAATTTTTTAACCCACAATAAGACTTGGTTATAAAATGGTTAACCAAAAACCACTTTTTTCTCTCTCATAAAAACCATACAAGCAAAGAAAAGCTTCTTCTCTTCCTCCCTTCAATGCGGACGAATTTTGTAGCTTAGGGAAGCTAAAAATATACTTCATCTCCTTCCACCCATTCCCAAGATTATTTCTCTTACAAGGAGGAAGAGCCATTGCAAGTATTTTTCAAGGTAAAAACCTATTTTTTTGCACTTGTTTCCTAAAAGGAAAATTTGATGTTTTAAAAATGTTTTTAAAGTGATGTCTTATTTCCATTCTAGCCCCCTACCTCCAGGATCCAAGAGTGGTTCAAAGCCTTCAAGAGGAGCTAAGAACTCACTACTTTTCTAAGAGGTAAATGATTTGTAAACTATTGGTTTACCAAGTTCTTAATAACTTTCCTTTCAAAATGTGTTTTTACAAATAGGAAAATCTTAGCATAGTAAATGGTTAAAATGTGGTTTTGCTACCTAGTGAGATAATAAATGTGCTAGCCATGATTTAAGGTGGCTAAAAAACATGATTTGTGTATGGAATATGAAGAAAAGTATGTTTATGTGATTTTATGGTTATATGACATGAAATGAGTATTGATGTATGAGAATAGGAGACTATGGCTTGTTGATATGTTATTTCCTCTGTTTAATGGAAGTATGAATGATAAGAAAAATATTTTGACATTACAAATAGGCTAGAATAAGAATTTATGACCATAAAGTACCAAAAATAACATTTTTGGCATAAATGTTAACAAATTGAAAAATGGTATTTTGAGTGGGATTTTCATACTCATGTAGAAGAACAGAATATCACTCTTGATATAAGCCATAAGAAGAGCTCAAGTTTGATCAGAAATAAAAATGTCAAAAATGAGGATTTTGCCCTCAAGGGGTATAATCATAATTTCACCAGCCTAAACACTTTATTTGAATTTGAAACTTTACAGTCTTGACTAGAGACTTAAAATAGACCTTATATCAAATTTTGGTGATAAATGGATAAGAAATTACCAAAACGCCATTTTGGGGTCAAAACGTAAATATAGAAAAGTTTATGGTAAAAAACGTAAATAATAAAAATTTGTTAAAAATGAGTCCTGATCCTGTGAGAACACTTTATAAGGACATTAAGTATAAAAAAAAAAAACGTGAACCAAAGGGTATTGGGAACTAATTGGGGCTAAATAAGGACTAAAATACAAAACCAAATAAATAACGGGTCAAGTTATAAAATCTACTTAGACTATAATTAGACAGTACCTTTGTCACCCTTAAAGCAGTATATTAAGCTAAATGAATACAAGAAATAATATGATTTATGTTATAGTCAAATTATGACCTTAAATGACATATAGGGACTTAAATGTAATAATTTTATTTGATTGTGTTTAGAAATGTAATAAGTTATGAAAGCCATTATGAGAGCTTATGGGCACTATAAACATTATTCTAAGGCCGGGACAAACTTTTTAAAGCCATTCAATAAGTCTATATTAAAAATGGTATGTCTAATGGTAAAATTGTAATTTTGTCAAACAAAGGGGCAAAATTATAATTTGATGGGGAGAACGTTTTGGACCGTAAGTAGAGGTTTTCTGGACCTATAAAACTGCAAGAGTGATTATAAAAAGCTAAGGTCAAAAGATTTAACAAGTTTAAGCTTAAAAGTGCTTGAATCATCAAAATAGGGGCAAATTGGTAAATTAGTACCTAATGGCTCGGTGACAAGAAATGAACCTACCACTAGACTTGTTGAGATGCCATTTAATTTTTGACTAAAACTTGATAAAGACAATAAGGTGTAATGGGCCTTAACAGGTTTAAAACAATAATAATACTCAATTACAAGTAAATGGGTTGTAATGAACCCAATAAACTCACAATCCACAAAGATGACCCAATATGATATTAGAAGACTATGGTTATCTATGGTCACCTAATGGACCCAATTTTGAATAAAGGGAAATTAAGTAAAATAATGAATAAGAAATTAAGTATTAAATAATTAACTCACCAATGGATTAATAATTAATTAATTTAATATTTAAAATTAATTATTTATTTATTAAAAAATTAATTTATGATAATCATATAATTAATAATTAATGATGTTATTCTTAAATTAAAAAAAAATTAGAAACAAATTAATAATTAAATTGAAATTAATTATTAATTAAGAGGACATATGTCCATAATCAAAAATGATTTAAAAACCTTACCCTAACTGTCGGATGTCAATTTAAAATTAAGACACCGCATCGACTTGAGGGTAGAGCTGGAAACAATCCACACGGATACATAGTTACACGATTTTCTGTAAGTACAAACCTCACCTACAGTATGGAACAAAATGTTTTTCGTTGATGATGTTCTACATTTTCTATGATTTGCCTTGATGAAATGATGACCCTATAAGCCATACGTATTACGTTAATTAAGCATTTAACGTGTATAAGTTCTCTTGCACTGATATGATCAACATGCCTCACAGATATGTATGCAGTAATGATAGATGCATAGTGATATATAAATCTACACATTGTCACAAATAATAAGAATGAGGCTAACGAAATGTAGGATTAAGTGTTGTACCAACTTCTAAGTAATGAGAGGATATGATAAAAATGAAAGTTATAATATATGACCTTGGAGGTTGTTGGAGGGTCACTCCCCTAACTCCCCATTGGCTGCGCGCATATGGGTACGACATAGGGATTCTTATGTAGACAAAATATATGCATTATAAAACATAATTAAACACACATAGATCACATGTATTTTTGAACATTCATGATGTTACATGTGATGATATGATTTTATGAAAATGATTTGTGAGATATTATTTATATTTGCTGAGCGAAAGCCCATACGTGTATGTTCGTGCTGTAGGTAACGCGGGTAAGCAGCCCACTACATAGATGTTTTATGAACTGGCAAAGCTATGTGGAGGCGATGAAGAACGGGAGTGGGATACCACCACGAATTAAATTTCCGCATTTACATTACTTAAATTATTTTGTATTGACTATATTTATAACTATGTTCCAATATTTTGGTACTGCTAAACTAGTATGATTATTTTACAAGAAAAAAGACTTTAGACTCTTTCTTTTTAATTTACATGAAGTTATAGCTTTTTAAAATATTATCTAAATATGAATTTGCATAGGATATTTATTAGCTAGAGGTTTTCAATTTTCTCAGTTAAAAATTTTAGTAATTCTAACTTTTGTAGTATGAATATGATTTAAAAAAATTTTATGTTTTTTTTTAACCCAACATAAATAAATGTTAATACTAAATTAAATAAGAATAAGTAAGCTAGTTAACGGTCTAAAAATTCAGGTCATTACAGTGTTGGTATGGTGGATAGTGGTAATGACGTTAAACGGCAGTGGATGATTTTTTTTTGCAAGTCTTTGTACTGTTTTTCACGACTGTGAAACTGTTCTGCAAAATAAAAACAGGGCTAGTAAATTGGAGATTATATGATGGTTTCAATAAACCGTCGTGTAATCTCCGCTTTCCACAACGGTTTAAGAAAACTGCCGTATAATCTATAAGTTTCCACGACGGTTTAAAAAAACCGTCGTGTAATCATAACTTTCAACGACGGTTTAAGAAACCATTGTGTAATCATAGGGCCAACCATTTTGGACGACATTTTTTGTAAAACCGTCATGTAATCTCCGTCGTCTATTTCAACTTTTCTATGTTCATAGAAAACCAAAACCCTAATTTTCTATCATCAAGAAATCACAAGATTCATCAAATACATCATAGAAATCCTGTCACAAACAATCAGGTGTATGTGTATGGGCATATGTGAGAAGAAGGATAACATGTGATGAATCATAAATCATCCCACATGAAAATTCACCATGACAAATCATAAACAAGCTTGACATAATTATTTAGAATTGCTAACCAACCAAAATCATGGATTTCATAAATAAATATGTATATGTGAGTAATAAACCCTACCTTAAATAAACGTGAGGGGCTTAGAGAAAACTCGAGAATCAAAAGAGAAGGAGAATAAGAGAAAAAGATAAGAGTTTTTTCCTAGAGAGAGAAATTTGAGGGATAGGAGAATGAGTCTTTTGAGATGTTGGAGGCTTAATCTCTTATTTATATTGATATCTAGGGTTACATAGGGTTTCTATCTCTAATTAGGCTTCAATTTTCGAGCTTAGAAGGCTTAAAATTCAGTAGGGTCGTTTTTATAATATTTGAAAATTTTGGGCTAAAAATGAAATTCTCGCAGGAATTTGAATTTGAACATATAGTGGTATTTTGGTCATAACTTTTCACTCCAATGTCAGAATTGAGCTATTCAAGTGGCTATGGAAAGATAATGAAAATATCTACAAATTTAAATTTCATAAAGCAATGTCAAATTCGGATGGTTTGAAGGTCAAAATTGCATTGGAAGATGGTGCTATTTTCACGGAATCTTTGTTTTGGAAAAAGAAAGATACTAAAGTGATCGATACTTAATTCTATTCAAACTAAACATCAATAACACATACTAATCCATTTAAATATACATAATATAAAAGAACACAAAATTTTATGATCAACATACTTCCAATTATGTAATTTCATATTTATCATAATGTCATAACCTAATAACTTATGCATACCAAGATTTCTCTTCGCAATCATCTGTAAGGAAACTCAATAATGTTAACAAAATTATAAATCACAACTAACAATTTATTCACTCTTAGCTCTTCTTTATCATTAGATTATTAGTACATCAGATATAACCTAAAGCATTATAAAATAAATCGTTAGTTGTACATAATCATACTAAAACTTTTCGCTATCTAAACGTCTTAATCCTATCCACTGTTAAATTAAATTCAGGATGTTACATTTTCTTAACTGCCATTCCTCAGAAAAGAATGGCTCTGATACCAAATGATAAGCTCTAACCCAATACAGAAGAAGGATCATGGAAAATTGGAGTGAACGATAGAGAATTAGACTGACACTTGGTGAAATGAATGGAGGAAAAAACACAGAGTAATGGCGAGCTTTTGAGAGGCTCCCACTCTCCTGCCAAATCCACACTAGATTCTTCCTACCTCACTAACTGATAACCCCCCACACTTTCCACTCCATAACAGAAAAGTCACTCACTATAAGCATACTAACTAACAAGCATCAAATTCCCCATAATACCCCCACACTCCTCACGTGCTAAGCTTGATTGGTCCTCCTTGCATACGTAAAGCGGATGGGAGGCTTATCAGTCTGCTCCCTCATGAGGCTAGCCATGGTAGCCCATCCTTTAGGTTAGGTTTGTTGGGCCAAATGTCTTTGCCGATCGTCCATCCTAATCCCTAGCCTAGCGTATTTTAGATTTCATATTTCAATGTTAGGTTAGGATTGATAAGCTAAAAATGCAATTTACAACAACGTGATTTCAATATAATATTTTTCGGTGATATTTGTCATTTACATGAATACATAAATAGTCATAAAGTCTCGTATCCGGTATCGTATGGCATCCGATAATGTGAACTTCAGTTAAATGTAAATGTGAATTTCAGTTACGAGAAATGTGAATTCATACAGAAGAAAATACAATTAAAGTAAATATAAATTTTCCTTATTTTACATTTTCTTCTGCATTAATTCACATTCCTGGTAATTGAAGTTCACATTCACAATAACTGAAGTTCACATTGCCGAATACCATCCAGTACTAAATAGGAGACCAACACTATAAATAGTATCATGTAATAAGATTTTAAATAAAAAATTGCATATAAATCAACTACTAATTACAAGTTTCTAAACAGAAAGTAACAAATGCAAGATATATATGGTATGGGACCCAAGACATGTCCTAGATACATATACATACATACGTATATATAAATATAATAAACACATGGTTCTTTCTTCTGTCTATTTAGAGCTATACATGTCTAGTTAGGGTCTATTTTGTGGTAACATTTTGATCCTTGGTTTCAATTTCTTTAGGGGGGGGGGGGGGGGGTGTGGTGGGAAAGCCTTCAGAAGTCTTTACATTTC